>VYZW01008053.1:23886-47122 GCA_013401315.1 Balaeniceps rex
ACGACTAAACTAATTATTTTTGTAAAAAAGAAATTCTCACATCCACATTGGGACAATTCGGATCCGTTTTACACATGACCAGTAGGTTACCACAAACTAATTTTTCTGGGAAGTGAATGCGTAAGCATAATGAATAAGGGTTTTATGGGTAATAACATGTATCTAATTACAATGAAAAATATATGTGGCTGTCAAAGCTGGCAAAAATACCAAAGGCATTGTTCTTGTCAGTTTTATAATAATGTGGAAATCAGCATTTGTTAAAGATAAGTACATATTTATTTCTGACTCTATGTCAATCATTAAGCTCAATTTTATGATTACCAGCTTAGTTTATATCCACTTTTATATCAGGAGCAGTTAACTAATAATTTAGCTGTAACATATAGCTTAGAATACCATCATTACCTGTGAGTTATGAAGCTATTAATGAACAAGGCCATTGCTACAAAAGGGAAGAAACTAGTTAAGTTGTATTGAAAGTAGCAATGTTTGTCTCAATCACCAAGAAATAGAACAGTCTTTAAGAAGATGACGCAGAATATTGCCAGCAGGAGTTAATACCTTTATATTTTCATTTATACCTACAATGAAATTCTTCTGTCCTGATAGCAGCCTTTTCACAGCAACCTTTTCACCACAGATATAGAGGTGGATAAGGGCAGTTATGAGACAAACGGTTATCTGATACTTGAGTTAAGCCTTTGTTGCAACTCCTTCAGAGCTTTTTAAGACACTCAGTTCACTAGGTTCTTTTATACATTTCTATGACTCCTCTTTTTGTGGGATCAGAGCTTGATAACTAAAGATACACAAGCTCTCTGCTGAGGCACTCGGAGCTTTCATTTTTTCCTGAGTCCATTAAACTGAAATCTTTTTTAAAATTTCTAGAAGGAACATTGTGGGAATCTCCCATTACCAGACCATTTCTGGAAAGACCAAGGTATTGCAGGATTTTTTTCTTAAAAGCTTTCACCCAAGAGAAGACTTTTTTGAAGTTCTTTGTTACAAAAGAGAACTCAGATTTCTTATTTTGCCTGTTTAAACTTAGGGCTCAAAGTCTTACTGTGCTACTGTTCCTCTTAGCCAAGGAGCGAATTCTGAGACCCTTCTCTTTTGTCTGTGCACTTTTTTTGAGAGGAGTAGGAATCTCATCTCTACATTTAACCTGAAAAGATAGAATCCTTTCACTTGAAGAGTTGCATTTTGTGCACAGAGCAGAGGAATTGTTTTGGATGTTTAGGAAGAAATTAATCTCTGGTACATTTGAAAAATTTCTCTCTCTCCTTGTATCAGTAGGATAACAAGGCAGGAGTTTTTTTCTTCCTTGCTGTCTATTGGAACACCCAACAGGGAAAATCCAAGTTTAAAAAACTCTGTGCGCTTAGCAAATATGTTTAGAAGCTTTTAAATTTGCACTTAGCAACTCATCTGTTCTTCAGGGTGGAAAAAAGGAACAGGAAGAGTACTGCTGATGAGAACAAAGTTAGAGTGCATTAGGTGTGTAGGTAGGTTATGGATACTGATAACTGTTGTGAAGCCTTTGTTGAAATTTATGATGTCAAATAATAGATGGTTCTCCATATGTGTCTTAAGCTGGCATGTTCAACAAAGCTATAGTTTGTGGCTGTCAGAACAGAAAAAAGCAAATTTGTTTCATCACACTTTAAACACGCTCTGAAAAGAGTTCTACACAGTGATGAGACAGGTCCCCATGTTAGCAGTGCTGCTGTTGCACAACAAATAGCACATTCTGATACATTTTATTTGCTTTACTTTCTTAATTATCTTCTGCATATAGGCAATTATATTTTTAGGTAATCAGATCCTTTTTTTTTTTTTTCCAGGGGAAAACCACTCTAAGATATTACATTTAGGGAGAAAATAAAAGTATTTAGTAGAAACCATTCTTATTGCTGCAGATTGTTAATGTTGAACTTGTAGGCTTTTTACCAGGAGATCTTCCTATTTAATCCCCAAAGTATTATTAGTTTGGGCACATATAACTCAGCATTAACTTTCTACAACAATGTTTGCATCCTGGTTTCCTAAAGGTCTGTTTCCTTTTTCATGGTGTACTCAAAGAATTGAGACCAAATGGAATCCCCTGCCTGATAGTTCGGAGCTTTGTCCTTCTCAATATTGAACACTTTCATTGGACCCTGTATACTCTTTATTTTCCTAGCTACTCTCACTAATATTCCACCAAAACTTTCACTAATAGTCTTAGAGATCACAAAAGGTTTTGTGTGGGGAAGGGTTATGTAAATACACTATCTATATAAAACAAATTCTACATATCTATACCTCCAGATTCACATACATTTCATACAGTAATTGCTGTAATTATTGAAAAAATAGCATGGTGTTACTTATTCTGCAAAATGTCGCACACAGGTTATTTCTGACACTTTAGTCACAAACACCCATGTAACAGTGAAGTATTTACATAAAAGCAACATATAATTAATGAATTAAACGTGTACAAACACTGATTTTTTTAAAACAAGAAAGTATGTTCCATATCTGTGGTGGATTAACCTTCACTAACAGCCAAACACCCACCCAGGCAGTCACTCACTCCCACTTTGTGTATTCTTGAATGAAAAATAATAAGTGGGATCAATGACTGAAAACAGATTTAGGTAGCCCTTTCCTACCTGTTACAAAGAGACTTGCCTACCATTTCTATTACATACGTTTATTTTCCTACAGTTCGTTTCCTGTGGCTATTTTTGCATCGAGGATGAAGCTCCCAATTTTAAAGTGCCCAAAATATTTATTTTGTTACATTAAATATGGGACTATTCTACTATATTTATACTGTATTATCACCTGTCATACCATAATCAAGAGTTTCAGATCAGCTGGAAGAGATAATATCTTTTATTTTTCCGATACCTCTGGAAAAAAAATCTTGTAAATATACATGTCCATATTAATTCTGAGAAAGAAGTTGCAATCTTCAAATTAAGAACATACTGAGGAACAGGGAGTATGTGCCTGAAGTCTTGTTTTGTTTTTCCAACTTTACTTGGTCTAGTACCTGAGATAACATCTTTCTTCCTACAAACCTTGGGCCATCACAGTTAACAATACTGTTATCAAGAGATTTAGCAGCTTCTAATTGTAAGTAAATTATTATGATTTCTTAGTAACTTTAAGAACAGCTGAGAACAAAGAGTAATGCCTAAGATTTTCTATTCCCAGAGAGACTGTGAAGAAACCCAAAGATTCATATGCATTTATTGTTCCTGGCTGAGGGGCAGATATTAAATTCTGCCATCCTATCCCAAATTCTGACTGCCTCACGTAAGCATACTGGCTGAAATCTACTGATTAGGGAGCAAAAGTGCTGAGGCTTAAAGGTCAGTTTGCCAATTCCCTGCAAGAAAATAGGTTCTTGCTTTCACTTACTTTTTCCCCTTGCCCAAGGAAAGCAAGCTCCACTCAATAGTACTCTGGGGACCTCTGTAATTCCTATATATAAGACCAAAATACTCAGGGGATCTCTGTAGTTCTTGTATATAAGACCAAAATAAATGGATGCAGTATTCAACTGCTGTTTTCCATCAGTCAGAAAATGAAGTGCTGTAGCTTTGGCAGTTAGATGCTTATGCAACAGTAACACAATTTGTGAGGGGTCTCACGAACTTCAATGGGCTTCGAGCAATGGTTCAAATCTACCAATTTTCTGAAAGAAAAAGAAAGACCTCAATCTCATTCCCATTCAAGGTAATGGAAAGGCCATCATAGGTGACTTTGGACTTTATGTTAGGAGTACATTAAAGAAGGGAGCAAAGGGGTGATATAGGCCAGGAATAACTGCTTAAGAGACCCCTTTTAACTCCAATATGACTTTGGTCAAAACACTGATACACTGATATCTTTACCCAACTAAAATATCTTTGCTTAGACACAAGGATATATGGTCTAAGTACCTGTAAAAATGTCAAAAGTCTGACTAGACTTAATAACAAATAACTGAATCTCTGTCCCACACAATGAAAATTGTGTAATTTAACATTTAACTTTAACTAATGACTGGTAGAAAAGGAAGTATCCTACTTAATAGCAAGCTTTTTGCAAACTATAGTGATACTTGAGTGTAGCATTAAATCGTGGACCAGTGACGGAGTAAGTGAGCAAACTTTTACATGAAATGCAACAAAACCTCCCCAAGCGAACATAAAGTGAGAAGCATCACCATCAACACCATCAGAATCCCTCCTTGTGAGAACCTGGGCTGCTGCTCTTTCATTGCCATACACCAGATGGAGACAGCTGGGATCCCATAGGTGGTCGAAGGGGAAGAAGATAAGGGGTGGGTTCTCTACAGTAATAGTTGATGTAGCAAAAATTTTCTAATTATTGTTTGTTCATTCTTTTTAGTCTGGTTATCAGAGAATCTTTGGATGATGTATTTCTTTTCTCCTACCAAATATCACAAAATACAAGCAGTGAGTGGAAGTATGGATCCCTTGAAGATCCTGTGCTGTATCTTCCTAGATGTCTTGGCACACAAATGGTGTGTCATGGTGCTGTGAAGGGGGCCAGGACCACCGGAAACTCCTCATGTTGGGGGATGTCAGGGCAGGGCCTGGCAGCCAGGGCCCATCCCACCAGCTAGCCAGGAGCAGGGCAGCCGGGGGTGTATTGGGTTTGTATGGCAAGGTTTTGGGAGAGGGGGGGCTACAGGGGTGGCTTCTGTGAGAAGGTGCTAGAAGCTTCCCCCATGTCTGACAATGCCAATGCCAACTGGCTCCAAGACGGACCCAGCGCTGGCCAAGGCCGAGCCAATCAGTGACAGTGGTAGTGCCTCTGTGATAACATATTTAAGAACGCGGGGGAGGGGGGGAAAAACCTGCACAACTGCAGCCAGATAGAGGAATGGGAATATGTGAGAGAAATAACTCTGCAGACACCAAGATCAGTGAAGAAGGAGGAGGAGGTGCTCCAGGCACTGGAGCAGAGATTCCCCTGCAGCCCGTGGTGAAGACCATGGTGAGGCAGGCTGTCCTTCTGCAACCCATGGAGGTCCACGGTGGAGTAGATATACACATGAAGCCCATGGAGGACCCCATGCCGGAGCAGGTGGGTGCCTGAAGGAGACTGTGACCCCGTGGGAAGCCCATGCTGGAGCAGGCTCCTGTCAGGACCTGTGGACAGAGGAGTCCATGCTGGAGCAGGTTTTCTGGCAGGACTTGTGACCCCACAGGGGACCCACGCTGGAGCAGTCTGCTTCTGAAGGACTGCACCCTGTGAAAGGGACCCACGCTGGAGCAGTTCATGAAGAACTGCAGCCCATGGGAAAGACCCATGTTGGAGAAGTTAATGGAGGACTGTCTCCCATGGGAGGGACTCCACACTGGAGCAGGGGAAGAGTGTGAGGAGTCCTCCACCTGAGGAGGAAGGAGTGGCAGAGACAACATGTGATGAACTGACTGCAACCTCCACTCCCCATCCCCCTGTGTCACTTACGGGGAGAAGGTAGAGAAATCAGGAGTGAAGTTGATCCTGGGAAGAAGGGAAGGGTGGGAGGAAGGTGTTTTAAGATTTGTTTTTACTTCTCATTACCCTACTCTGTTTTGATTGGTAATAAATTAAACTGATTTCCCCGAGTTGAGTCTGGTTTGCCCATGACGGTAATTGCTGAGTGATCTCTCCCTGTCCTTATCTCAACCCATGAGCTTTTTGTTATATTTTCTCTCCCCTGTCCAGTTGAGAAGGGGAGTGATAGAGCGGCTTTGGTGGGTGCCTGGTGTCCAGCCAAGGTCAACCCACCAGAGGGGTGCACTGGGGCACCCCCAGGCATCAGGCACCTCCCTGTGAGCTGGGGCATGGGCCTATGGGTGGGTCCCTGAGGGGGCTGAGATGGGGTCCTGGGCCATGGGCAGGGTGAGCGGAGCCCCAGTGGGGCTGGGCAGTGACAGGCAGGGCTGGTGGTGCCCTCAGGGCCCAGACATGGTGTAACATTTCCCTAGGAGAATAATTCTGAATTATCATAATAATTTGCCATTGATAATATAAATTTATGAAATCCATATTTAATCAGTATTTCTTCTTCTTTGCTATTGAATATATTTTGAAACTTTTATTCATTCTTTCCATTTTATTTTATTTTATTAAGTATGTGGCATGCAATTTTGCTACTCCAGTAGAAAAAAAAAAGTAAATATTAAATCTTTCTTCTTCCTTTCCCTGTTTTGTTTTGCCTTTAATCTCTAAACCAGTAACTGGAAAATTATTAAACTTACTTCTAAACAGACTACCTCTGTAACACATCGGTAATCATTTTCAAAGGAATACAGAGAAATAATCCTTAACCTTAGGAAAATGATACACAAACCCCAAAGAATAATTTGGTAATAGAAAGCACAGTTTTTAATTTGCCTTTCTGGAAGACTATCAGCTCCTGTTCATTCTGTAGATTAAATGACAGGTAACCAGGCTGCAAGAGGAGACTTTGTAATGAGATTAACCCTCAGAGTCCAAGGTAGCTCTTCAGCTTGCACAGGCTGTCTGTTGTATCTTCTGAGTATGAGCAACCGAGTCCCTCATGCAGCTCTAGGGACCCAGAAGACCTTTAGGCTTAACAAAGCACCACCAAACCATGTCGGTCTCCTGAGTGAATTCACTGTCCCTTTTTGCAGTCAAATTTCCAGTTTCTAATTCCACTTAGGATTACTGGTAGTATTTACCAAGCCTCCAGCTAGGACTGCAGCTGACAGATTGCTGTCAGTGCACTGCATCCATTATGCACTAAATTCAATGTTTTTTGACTGCTGCCCTATTTTCTGCCCTTAAGTCTGTAGTTTTATTCTGTTTGACCCCTCCAAACTCTGCTAGGCTGAACACAAAAGCGCAATAGCACACACAGCAGGCAGCCCTCAGAAAACTCCTGCTTCAGTGTTGCTATGATGTCTATTCATCACTAGTCTTTGTTTCATAAATTCACAAGCTTCAAAAATATTACTTTTATGAAAATGAAGTGTCAGCAGATACAAAGGCTCCTTCTGGAGAAAAAAAAAGTTAATGGCTACTACAAAAAAATAACAACCCAAAACCCCAGCATTTTCAAGAGGCTCAAGCATCACTGCAAATTTTTGAAAGAGGTCATTTTATATTAATCTCCCATGATTAGCCAAAGCTGTATATTATATGTTGAATTTTAATCTTAATTTAAAAATTAAAAAAAGCCATCAGGGAGCCAGTGGTCAGGTATTAACATACTAATTGACAGTGGTGTTGCTGATCTCAGTGACAAAGCTAATGCTGCAAGGTAACCTGGTAAATAGCTGTATCTTGTCCAAATATGTTTTCCTACTCAGTGAGCCAGAACATGCCTCAGATACCACAATCACATAGTGGCCCATAACTAAGTCAGGTATTCAGATGAAATTTAAGTCTAAAATATGCTTTCTGCATACAAGTTTCTCTCTTAAAAGATTACACATTTAATCATTTTCTCCAGTGCAGTTCTTTGAAATACTACTATATTTATTATCTTATAACTGAAGCTATTATATTAAACAACTTATCTTTTCATTAACAAAATATGCAGAAAAGAGAAGATATTATTTTGCAGTAAAAATTTCTGGAATAAAACAGTGACTGAAGAAAAGTGGAGTGAATGCAAGCATGAAACCAAAAAAGGGTTTCCATTAGGATTTGGAAGAAGCTAAATTATCATGTAAACGGACAAAACATTCATTCTGAGAGTCTGCTTAGTAAGGTTTTCTATTTCTAGTGTATCTTTAAGGAAGTTTTTATAAACTAAAAGTTATACCTTTTATAGTAAATAGCAGCTGATTAAAAACCAAAACAAATAGAAACACAGAATCCTTTCATTCTTGGATAACGAAGCACAGTGTCCCTCCCATAGGAAAAACTAGGTTAAACTCTTACGAATTGAAAACTCAGAATAGCACAGAAAATTTTCAAACCCAAAGCCTTCCAAACGTGCTCTAGCAATTGATAGATATAGGAATTTGGTTCAACACCTGGTTGGAAAAAATGTCAGGTGACTTTATGGATTAAGGGGAAGCAATCAGGTACTGAATAAGCTTAATAAAAATGTTCATGAGCTCTGCTTGCTCTGAAGAAAAGCAAATTTAGGTACTCCTATGATGGCATGACATATGAGTTTAAAAAAGGGCTAGAGGATTTAAAGACTGTCAGTAAAGAACACTTAAAAATATATGTTATTAATGATGTTTCTTCAGTATCATAACTAAAATAGCATGTGATAATTCTTCATAGATTGCAGAGCCTTTGTTCAAACAGGTGACTGCAGAAAAATATCTAGAACAGATGCTCAGCAAAGCTTGCTGTGTTCGAATTACCTAAGTGCATTTACACATGAAGGACTGCGGCCTTTTTGTTCTATTAAAAATCATCCCTGAAACATATCAAAGTGATTCCACTGACAAAGGTATAAAAAATGAACCCTTTATGATACTGGGATGATATAATAATTAACTTATGTGTTATATAAGGCTCTCTAGACCCCTGTTGCAGGATAAGGGTTAGCATAACCCAACAACAATAAAATATGGCCAAAAAAAGGTCGTCTTTGCTTTGGTGGTGTGACAGAATCGTGATTTTGGTGACTGTAGACCTAAGTACACATCCCATTGTACTCATTTTACAGCACTGTCTGCTCAATTTTGTTACCCTTCCCCATAGTGTTGACATTTATGATCATATCCTTATGGATGAATAAAAAATGAAAAGTAGATGTAAAACTTTCAGGAATCCAGGTGATCAGAGTGACATAGATTGCGATGGCTTATTTGCTTTATTCTGCTTGGGTTTTAGTCAGCTTTATAACTATTGTACATCAGCTGATAAGCAAGAACCAGAACATGGGTTTTTTTCCTGGTAAATTAATACCGTCAGAAAAAAGTTAATAATTTCATTAATTCTTCAGGAAATTATCCTCACAAATGTTTCCATCATTTCTGCAACCTATTTGCCTTTTTCTTACCTGGCACCATCAATCTTGCAGACTATATTGAAATAAGAGGCATGTTCATGGTCAAGTATTGCTGGTGCAGTTTGGGAATTAAAGCATTGTTGAAGGAGCAAACTGTAATTTTAGATTTAGTCTATAATATTGTGTCATGGTTGTAATTAGTAAATTACAACAGAGCTCCTATGGGAATTGCATATTACAGCCATGTGATTACTCAGTTTGTTCACTTGTGATTAATATTATTACACTAAACATAAAAGGAAATGATTAATAATTTATCTGCAAATTGCTTAATACAGCTGCTAATGGTGCAGGATAGAAGAAGGTAAGTTCACCTATGTGCTTGTAAACTAGTCTACATAGAACAGGGAAACTAAACCCATGTTGATTAATTTTCTAGTGAAATGAAACAAAAATAATTGTCCTTCAAGGAATAGTATATACATATCAATTATATGTCATGTTACTTCAAACGTATTTGTCAAAATACTTACATATAAGAAAAAAAATGTATGAATGTTTTCTTATACTCAGCTCTTGGACTTTGCAGCCTCCTAAGACACTTCATACAGTAAATTTCTGGCTTGAAGTGGAAGGAAACAGCAAAATAGCAAATGATAGTGAGGTTTAGAAATAGGCCTGTTTATATATTAAATTACATAACCAAGCTGATTTTCCAGTACTGATTTGGCTTTCAGGTGTGTATATATGAAATAAAAAGATCGATATATTTTACATTATTTGTTCCTAGCTAAAATGTTATAGTTTTAGAGGCCTTAACACAAGATGGTAAAAATCATGACATCAAATTTGCATTGTTTCTCATGAAAAAGCGACGTCCTCATCTTGCACTTTTCTGCTGAAGGCTCTTTTAAGGGTGAAGCAAAGACTAGAGGTGAGCTTAGTGTTCATCCTGATTAACATGTTAACCCACGTTAAACTTATGGTAAAAGGTAGCCAGACCTGATAGATTTTGGGTCTCAGGGGAATTCTCCTTCCTGCCCTGTAGAGATGACTTTGGTCCCTTTCAGACCTCGGGGTATCTGCCATCCAAGACCCATGGATGCAGAGGCTCCCTGTGCCCTGTGCCCAGGTCCAGCCAGCAGTGAGGTGGACTACACATTCCTGGTACACACACACACACACAGACTGGGATGTAAGCTCACCAGTGGTTCCATATACATACCCTCACTCTCTGGATTTACAGGCACACCCACTTCCATAGATTCCTTGTGCATTATCATGGACTCCAAGTCTATCTAATATCTTTGCCCAGATCCCAGGCCTCTTACCCAGTTACTGGGTCAGATCTTGAGACCTAGGGTCTTTCCAGGTTCTAGTGTCCTTCTACCACATGCTAGTCCAGCCTGAAGTTTGCTAGTGTTTCACTTCCACACCCTCCCACACACAATATGGTTGCCATCGGTAGCTGGCTCCTAGACCTATGGGCTCCTGAGACCCACAGCTTCTCTCTCCAGTGGCTGGCACTCAGATCTCTCATAGTACTTACTGACTAGTCCCTCTTGAAGGTCACTAGTGGTTCTCACACTCATACCCAGAATGGAGTGCACTCATACAGAAACTAGTCAGGAATAAAGTTTAATAAAAAGACAAGGCTTGACCAGAGAAGTATACCAGGCAGCAGCTTACTTGCACTCAATTGGCCTCTCTTGTTCCAGGTGCTCTCCATTTGCCATGCTTGTTTTCCCCATCCACCTTGACCCCTCCCTTTCTCCACCTTTGTTTCATCCCAGATAAACAGCCTACCCCGAATTATTTTTTCCCCACTGGACTCACTTGTGTTACATCTGTACCCAAACTTGGTATCTCACAGATTATGGTTGCTGAGGGTCTGCTGGCCTTGCAAGATTTCACTTCTCAGAAGATCCCAAATTGATCCCTCAATTATTTGTGAGATTTGCTGTCTCTCATCTCACTCCCCCTTAACCATCTGTGAAATCTGGCCATTTCTCACAGCAGAACCTGTAACACTTGTTAGTTTCTGTCCTGGTTTTGGCTGGGTTAGAGTTAATTTTCTTCCTACTAGCTGGCATAGTGCTGTGTTTTGGATTTAGTGTGAGAATAACGCTGGTAACACACTGATGTTTTAGTTGTTGCTAGGCAGTGCTTACACTAGTCAAGGACTTTCCAGCTTCCCATGCTCTGCCAGGTGCACGAGAAACTGGGAGGGGGCACAGCCAAGACAATTGATCCAAACTGGCCAAAGGGCTATTCCATACCATATGACGTCATGCTCGGTATATGAAGTGGGGGGAGTTGGCCGGGGGGAGCGATCACTGCTCGGGGACTGGCTGGGAATCGGTCAGCGGGTGGTGAGCGGTTGCATCACTTGTTTTTCCTGGGTTTTGTTTCCCTCTCTCTCGTTCTCCTTTTCATTGCAATTTTATTACTACTATTATTATTATTATTTTATTTCAATTATTAAACTGTTTTTATCTCAACCCACGGGTTTTCTTGCTTTTGCCTTTCTGATTCTCTCCCCCACCGGGTGGGGGGAGGGTGAGCGAGTGGCTGCGTGGTGCTCAGTTGCTGACTGGGGCTAAACCACGACAGCTTCTCACTCTGTTATCTGTCATGTCCAGCAATTTCTTATGTCTTGTGCAGCAGCTTATCATGGTGAATTTAGTTAGCTAAACCACAGGTCATGTCCTAACATGTGCAGGTGTGCCTCAACTCCTGTATTCTGCCCACTCTTCACAAGAGTTTCACCTCATGTTTGCCCACAGAAATGAGTTAAGAATGTACCTTTTCCCTGCAAGTCAAAAGACAGCCATTTTGGATTAGTAATTTTTAACACTTACTGCTCAGCATCAGAGACTTTTTCTCAGCCTCAGCCACAAAGCCTGTTTGTGCCACATGACTCTTAAAAGCGAAAAGCCAGTTTCAACAATGGAGCACAAACACCCGTTCTGCCAATCACCAGGGCACAGAAAAAGGGAATAAGCCAGAAATAAGCTGAACATGCAAGTGAAGGCAAGAAGGAAGATCTGAGTCTTTTATTTACCTCCATTTCCTAAATATCAAACACATGATTGTTAGCGCATAAGGGATGAGTTATTAAACAGTACAGCTTCTCAAAATGCCTTCATATTCTCTTTTTAAGAGGATATTTTAATTTGGAAGTTGTATTCAGAATACGAAAGTGATGTTGGTTGTAGGTAGAAGGAGAAGCAGATCAAAATTTGTGTATGACTAGGGATTCATATTCCCAGAACGGATGGATAGTCTTCTGAAATATCTGCATATAAATGGAACCAAACAATGCAAATTTATTAGATAGTGCACAGGAGAGAATGAAGAAATAATAGCAATATACTAACTGTATGCCTTAAATTTGAAAAGAAGACATATATTATGCTTATGCTTGTGTAACAGCAGTAGAAAGGCCATCCGGAGTTACTTTATTGAAAAAAAAAAAGGTGCTAGATAATTAGAAGTTTATACAATCAGTTCACATTTTGAGGTCAAGATAAGTTTGGAACCCGATTAAAGAAGATCATTTCTTTTTTTGCTGACAGTATCATCTAGCAAGCATTTTCACTGAAAAGGTATCCATGCCTTGGTTAGCTTTTCCTATTGCTAACCTGAAATGCCATCTATGATTTAATTACATGCACACAGAAATTTAACTATCTTCTTTAAGTAAGAATTTTTGGCCTTAGTCTAAGAAAAAGAATAGGATCTTCATTTCCTCTAAATCATGACATTTTGAAGAAATTTATACTTTTCTCAGTGTTGTTGATCTTTGTTCAAATAATTTGATTAATAGTATCATCCATATTTGAGCTACTACTATTAAAAAACTAAAATAATCAAAGCTGCTATTGTTACAGTGCTAAAAAACCTGATAATTTACAGTCTCACAAAAGCACTGATGTGACATTAAGACCAAAGAAAAGTTATTCTGGAGATCACTAGGCAATAATACCAAAAGTTTTCATTGTTAGATACATAAATAATATCAACTAGAATATATTTTACATATGAAGATTTCACCAGTGAAGTCTGGTTAGCTTTACTGATCCTGAAAACACTATGTATGTAAAAAAAGAAAAAAAATTCTTTTCCTAATTACTGCAATAATTTCACCCAATAGCTATACTTTCAGAAGAGGATGTTGAATGAAAAATATTATTTGCTTGGCACTGATGGACTTTATGGCAGTGCTTTTCAATGCATATAAAATCTCTAGTTGTGTACTTCATTGAACCACATGCTTGTGTGATGACAGGTTCAGGAACAGAATTCATTTCTGCCAAGGTGCACTGGTTAAGTGTATAATTATTTATGTAGAGGACGGTGTTATTTTAACTCTCTTTGCCTTAAACTCCATTAATAGGTCAGAATTAAAGGGAGGAGAATATGCAGAGAGGGGAGGAGTTTGTAGGAATGGTTCAGCCCACCCAGGCAATAGAAAGGAGAAAAAAAAAGAACTGAACTTTGAGCAGATTCAACAATGTGTCAGATTTAGAGAGTTCACTGGCCTGATCTCTTGCTCTATACTTATTTGGCACATTGCACCACCTAAGCATTTTGGTTAGTGTCTGCAGCTATTAGAAAGTAGCATCATGTTTCTAAAGCAATCAATACTGTAGAATAGTCTGTTACCTCCAAGGCATACCAAGTCCTCAACCAACTAACTGGATTTTTCCCCACACTTTATGGTTAGCCTTATACATTTCTCATTATTCCTACAGAGTTTAAAGTTACAAGCAAGCCTATATGCTGTTATCTCTGGACAAGCCATGTCCAGAGAAATGTACAAAAAATAAATAGAAACATCCATATTTTTAGAAATGAATGCTGGGGTGTTTTTTTTAATGATGCTGGAAATTATTCTTAGTTGCTTAGCAATTTTTTCAGCTCTCACTGAACTCCAGGCTTGGAGCTGTGGTGCTGACCCTGCACCTGTCTATGGAACTGCAGATGGCTGATGTAACACAGGCTATTGACTTCAAAACAGGAAGGAGGAGGAGAACCAGATTGCTTGTGTGAGATGCACACACATTTCCAAAATGCTAATTATTTGTTCCCTAAAATATTATGAAGGCTTGTGCATTTACAACTGGGATTCACCTTCATGCATCATTAAAGTCCTAACGTATACCTTTGGCAAAGGAAGGAAATCTGGTCAGAAATGACACACTTCTAATTGTACACAAAGTGACTTGCAGTGTTATTCAATAGTATATTCAGCTGCTTTCAGTGAATTGAAAGAATCAGACGCAGGAGGGAAAACAGTATGTAGAGTAACTTAAATAATGAGTCAGGTATGTATTTCTTTTTTATAGCAGTGAAACTGCACCACAAAGTAAACACATATCAAGTATACTCACCATCTTTAGCTTTTAAAAAATACCAAGGAACTTAGCAGTAGCTAAAGGCAATGTCACTGTCCTTATGCAGTTAACAAGAGACATCAGAATATTTAATTAAGAACAGTGGACTATTAAAGACCTAGAAATAGAACACAAATTGGTACCTTTCCAAAGATATAAAATGGCAGAGCAATAATAGCACTACCAAGAAAAGTAATGGCCATTTTTATGATAGAGGATCATATTCTGAATACAAACACACACACACATATATTTAATTAAAAATTTGAAAAACAATCTCTTTGAACCTTGTTAATACTCTAATATAGATAATATTGTTAGACCTCTTTTACATGAACTATGAGAATCCTATATGCAAGTATATGAACAGAAAAGCTTAAAAATGTGATTTATTACATCCTGAAAAACTTCACATTTCTAAGTGTAGAATTTAGGGCCAGTTGACACAATACTATTAGGAGTTTGAAATCATCCTGATGAATCTGAAGAATATACTTATTTTTTTTATGTTAAACTCTGTCTTGAAAAGTAAGACTCTTTCATGGAAACTATAGGTTCAGTTTCCTTCACTACCTTTCCAGTAAAATGGAAATGATGGAGAGGAGGTCAGGTCTAGGGGTAGTAAGTCAGCAACTTTCATCTTGTTTGAAGTCAAAAATATATCACCTGTTGGATTTTAAATATATGATCCACTGAGACAGGTCCTATGTCAAAGATGATATCTAAATTAGAGAAAATACATGGTTCAGATACATGCTGTGCCCCACACTGGGATAAGAAACAGGGGAAGGAAGGAAGGAAGGTCAGGTGTGTAAACTGGAAGTGACCTCCGAACGACCTGTTCAACTGCTTAATCCAGAAAACTTGGAGACCAAGACACGTCATGGACTACAATTGCCCTTGGTCTAGATGCAGTCCATTAAATGGACATTGAAACATAAAATTTGAAACCTGCACATTTTTTAATGTAGTTGTTGTACCTAAGGCTCTAGAATGCAGAACTTCAAAGGCCAGCCTGTACAACTGCAGAAAGTCCTTTCACTGGTAGATTCCGGATACTTGAACTTGACCTAGCTCTTCATTTATTACCTTATTAACTTGTAGAATGTGAGTAGTTTCTGTACTAGAAACTTTAATAGTACTAGAAGTAAAGTTTCTCCACGCTTAAGGTGCCCAACTGTTTTCTGAAGCTTTAGTCTAAGAGAGCACCCATAATACAAAGGATTCCTGTTAAAATGTTATCTAATTTGGACTGTGAATGTCTGGAGAAGAACACTACAGATTACTTTATGTTAAGCTAAATAAACTAGCAACCTATTATAATCAAAAGTTTTGTGACCGAGTCAGATAAACCAGCTTTATTCTTCATTACCCTAAACATTTCTTTGCTATTCATTCATAGTGAAATTATTTATCTGTGTGTATTTGGTTTACACACATTTCAAGGTTTTGGTAGCAGGGGGTGGGGCCGCAGGGGTGGCTTCTGTGAGAAGACACCAGGAGCTGCCCCCACATCGGACAAAGCCAGTTCCAGCCATCTCCAAGATGGACCCACCGCTGGCCAAAACTAAGCCTATCAGTGACATTGGTGGCACCTCTGTGATAACGTATTTAAGAAACGGTAAAAACAGCAGCTGTGGGAGAGGAATGAGAAAATGTGAGAGAAACAACCCTACAGACACCAAGGTGAGTGAAGAAGGAGGGGGAGGAGGTACTCCAGGAGCTGGAGCAGAGGTTCCCCTGCAGCCTGTGAAGACCATGGTGATGCAGGTTGTCTCCCTGCAGCTCATGGAGAACCATGGTGGAGGAGATATCCACACTGCAACCCATGGAGGACCCCATGCCAGAGCAGGTGGATGTGCCCTGAAGGAAGCTGTGACCCCCCAGCCCACACTGGAGCAGGGTCCTGGAAGGACCTGTAGCCCATGGAGAGGAGCCCATGAAGGAGCAGATTTTCTGGCAGGACCTGTGGCCCCATGGGGAACCCACATTGGAGCAGTCCGTGCCAGAAGGACGGCACCCCATGGCAAGAACCCATTATGGAAAAGTTCTTGAAGAACTGCAGCCCATGGGAAGGACCCACATTGGAGAAGTTCATTAAGGACCCCACACTAGAGCAGAGGAAGAGTGTGAGGAGGAAGGATCGGCAGAGACAACACGTTATGAACTGAGCACAAGCCCCATTCCCCGTCCCCCTGCGCCACTTGGGGGAAGAGGTAGAGAAGACGGGAGTGAAGTTGAGCCGGGAAAGAAGGGAAGTGTGGGAGGAAGGTGTTTTTAGATTTGTTCTTATTTCCTGTTATCCTACTCTGTTATTAATTGACAATAAATTAAATTATTTTCCCCAGTCACATCTGTTTTGCCTGTGACAGTAACAGGTAAGTGATCTCCCTGTCCTTAGCCCAACCCATGAGCTTTTCCATCATACTTTCTCCCGGGGGAAGCGATAGAGTGGCTTGGTGGACACCTGGCAGCCAGCCAAGGTCAACTCACCACACTGAAAAATGCAAACATAAAGTATATACCACAGAACACATGTACCTTCTCCAAAGAAAGTTTAGTGAAATCCTCATGATTGCACTCCAGCTGCAGTTCTACAGTGGGCTTCCATGGTCATCTGACTGTGAGGGAAATGCAATCTGAGCAAGCAACCCAACTCATACAGAAAGAATAGGGGTAAGCAACCTGTAATTTTTGTGTAGAATAAATCTTAAGGAATCTGAAAGAAAGTTGGTTTAGATTAAAGAATTTTATTTTATTTTTCTATTTTAAAAAGTGCTTGACATGTCAACTTTTGCCTTAACACAGGAATAAAAAGGGTAGGTTTTTTCCAGATCATTACAAAGTGCTCTGTCCTGACAAGAAAACAACAATGAATAACTGCATCCTTTGACTGTAGGATCTTCTAAGATCACAGTAACCATAATCCAGTTTGATATCTATCCATATTACAGAGGCATTGTGTAATCACCCATTTTTCAAACATTTTTTGTTTTATTATTTAATTCAGGCATTTAATTACTTGTATGTGAAAACACATCATATCATCATTTGATGTAATCAAATATTTAGGCCACATGAGCCACTTTATCGCCATCTTTCAGTGACAACTTGAAGGAAAAAAAAACCCTAATTTAAAACATCTTGAATATAACAGGAAATAATAAACGCAAAAATGCAGGACAGGAGTTGAGTTATTGGTATTAATTTTATTTATTTTTTAGCATACTTAAATTTATTTTGTCAAACTTTTAAATTCTTGTGCTTACAAAATATTTTTAATATTATAAAAATAATGAATGTAGAGATAAAATTAACAACAAATTTTGACAATCCTTAATTCCAGTCTAATCATGGGGTTTTTTGTTTATCCTGTACCAAGGAACAAATACAAGTTTTGTATGTTAAAAATATTTTTTAAATCTACTTTTACTCATATTCCATACTTTCCAATACATACAGAGCCGTAGTTCATGGAATATCATAAAGACTACATAGAACTCTCACTCTTTTTTACCTATGAAAAATAAATTATGTTCAATGGATTTCAGTGATGCAGCCCGAAGTACTGCATTCCATAAAGTGTTATGGACAAAATTTGTTCCAAAGCACTAATTACAGAGGTGGCAAAATCTCAAGAAGAACACAAGTTGTTGGTCTTGGTACAAGCCTCGTTGTGTGAAATCTAATGGCAGGTGATACAGAGAAGAACTTACCAAATGAACCAATTCTTCTTATTCTTAAATTCTCAGAATACTTGAGCTGATGTTATTATCATCAGCAGCTTTGTAATGTTCTGATAATTCTACCAGGGTATGTTCAACATTATTAGGTTTCCAACACAAAGTATTACTTCTTTTGAATCTGGATGTTAAACAGAATTCAGTTTTATATTTACTGCCTCTCCTTATCTCCACTCTAAATTCCAAGTTCAATAGTAGGATCATATAGAACACTGCAGTTCTTTAGAATACATTTTAAAAATAGAAGCATGTACTAAATACATTGTTTGCTGATCTCTTCATATCTCTGCAAATATCAAAGAAATGCAGTAGACTTTGAAAACAGCTCTTCACTTTTCCATACACTGGCAGAAGTGCACACTATCCCATCATGCATAAGCTTGCAGTTCACGTGTAATCTTACATTTTCCGTTTGTAGGGTTGGTAGATAATTGACATGCCATGTGTGTCAGGAGAGGAGAGAGGAAGTAGAAAGCATCTCCTGCCAAGGCTAATCACTGTTGTCCCCCTGACTGGATCTCAGATTTAACTGCACATCTTAATTTCTCTTTCCAGCAAAAATCAGAGAGTTCAGTTGTTACTGAAATCAGTAAGGTGAGAGGCTATGTTACTTGATGCATCCAAGGAACCACAGAAGACTGGACAACAATCATTACATAGGTCTTTTGAGACTACTCACAAGATAAACCATGCACGTGATATTTAGGTCAACCAAGAAATTCTACCTGGCATATGGAAGTTTGTACTAATAAATGGTTAAATATTACCACTTCATTTTGGAAAGACAAATGAAAAATATGTACAACTGAACAAATATTATAAATTAACCCAATTATGGGGTTATTCAGGAATAATTTTGCTTTGGAATAATGACCAAATCTGCCAATGAATCTCAGTTAAGGGTCCTGTTCAGCTAAGTTTTTGCATTGTAAGGCTAAGTTTCATGGTTTCATTCTTCACATCGAACAGCAACAGAAATTAAAATCTTCCTTGTTCAAAACACTGAAACAGAACATTTTAGCATTCAACAAATGTCCTGGTTTTGTCTGGGATAGAGTTAATTTTCTTCCTACTAGCTGGCATAGTGCTGTGTTTTGGATTTAGTGTGAGAATAACGCTGGTAACACACTGATGTTTTAGTTGTTGCTAAGCAGTGCTTACACTAGTCAAGGACTTTCTTTTTCAGCTTCCCATGCTCTGCCAGGTGCACAAGAAGCTGGGAGGGGGCACAGCCAGGACCACTGACCCAAACTGACCAAAGGGCTATTCCATACCATATGACATCATGCTCAGTATATAAAGTGTGGGGAGTTGGCTGGGCGGCAGGGATCACTTCTTGGGAGCTGGCTGGGAGTCAGTCGGCAGGTGGTGAGCAGTTGCATCACTTGTTTTTTTCCCCTGGGTTTTGTTTCTCTCTCTCTCTTCTTGTTCTCCTTTTCATCATCATTATTATTATTATTAAATTATTAAACTGTTTCTATCTCAACCCACGAGTTTTCTTACTTTTGCCCTTCTAATTCTCTCCCCCATCCCACTGCGGGTGGGAGGATGAGCAAGTGGCTGTGTGGTGCTTGGTTGCCTACAGGGGCTAAACCACAACACCAGGAAAGCCTAATAGTTGTTTAGCAATTGTATTGCAATGTGTTTTGCCATTTTATTCCTTCCTGTTATGTCAAAAGCCAGCAGGTTTACAGCAGAGAGGGACAGAGCTGGACCTGCATGCCAATGCTAGCTGAGATGCAGTGAATACTGAGAAATCAGCTCAGTTATAAAACATCTTGTATCCATACTGTTTGCAATATTTATTTCATAACAAAAATAAAACACAACTTTGCCAGGGCACAAATTACACTTATCTGCTCAGAAACCGAGAGGTAAGAAGTGTTTACTACAGTTTCATGCAGATGTACATCTGGGTACCCCCTTTCCACCAGTCAGTGCAGCAATCACTCCTCTGTCCCTTATTTCAGAATTAGTTGCAATCATAGTAAGAGAAGGACAAATCTCAAAAAATGTGAAAATTCAGAAAGGGTCTGATAAGCCTCTGAAATTTATTGTTTATATATATGATATATATCATAGAGTCATAGAATCAGAGAATCATAGAATTATAGAATGGTTTGGGTTGGAAGGGACCTTCAAAGATCATCTAGTGCAACACCCCTGTGATGGGCAGGGACATCTTTCGCTAGATCAGGTTGCTCAAAGCCCCATCCACCCTGACCTTGAACACTTCCAATAATGTGGCATCCACAACTTCTCTGGGCAACCTGTTCTTGTATCTCACCATCTTTATAGTAAAAAATTTCTTCCTTATGCCCAATCTAAATCTAGACTCTTTCAGTTTAAAACCATTGACCCTTGTCCCACCCTAGTAAAAAGTCTTTCTCCATCTTTCTTATAAGCCCCCTTTAAGCATTGAAAGGCTGCAATAAGGTCTCCCTGGAGCCTTCTCTTCTCCAGGCTGAACAACCACAACTTTCTCAGCCTTTCTTCATAAGAGAGGTGTTCCAGGCCTCTGATCATTTTTGTGGCCTTCCTCTGGACCCACTTTAACAGGCCCATATCTTTCTTGTGCTGGAGGCCCCAGAGCTGAACTCAGTATTGCAGATGGGGTCTCACAAGAGCAGAGGGGGAGAATTGCCTCCCTCAACCTGCTGCCCACACTTCTTTTTATGCAGCCCAGGATACGATTGGCTTTCTGGGCTGCAAGCACACATTGCCTGCTCATATCCAATTTCTCATCTACCAATATCCTTCTGTGCAGGACTGCTCTCAGTCAGTTCATCCCCATGTCTGTACTAATATTGGGGATTGCTGTGACGTAGGTGCAGAACCTTACACTTGGTCTCATTGAACTTCCTGAGGTTCACATGGGCCCACCTCTCAAGCCTGTCAAGGTTCCTCTGGATGGCATCCCTTCCCTCAAGCATATCAACTGCACCACTCAGGTTGGTGTCATCTGCAAACTTGCTGAAGGTGCACTCATTCCCACTATCTATGTCATTGATGAAGATATTAAATAGCATTGGTCCCAGTATGGACCCTTGAGGGACACCACTTGTTACTGGTTTCCATTTGGACATTAAGCTGTTGACTGTAACTCTTTGGATGCATATATGTATACATGTAAAGCAGCTTCAATTGAAATTATTGCAAAATATTCCATATTCTCACTTAAAGTTAAATGCATCTATAGATACAAATATAGATATTATTATATGTATTCATATATGAATAATAAACTTTCAGTGCTTGTAAGCTAAAATGTAAGATAGATATATATATGCACACATATATACAAAAGACATACATACCTTACTTTGAGAGGTACTTTTCTATATTTTTATCTTTATAAACCTCTGCTAGGTATTTTCTTCCATTATTTTGGGGAACAGTCTTCAAACCACAATTTAGGCAGCTACTCCTGCAAATATCCCCCTACTGTTTGCAGCACAGTACAACCTTATTTTTCTTGTGGGTATCAAACAAAATGTAGGCTAGTAAAAGATATAGAAATAAGAGTTCTGATACCCCATGAGTAAGACACTAAAGTCAGCTTCATTTGTCAAATAGTTGATGTAGCAGCTAAATAAAAACCTCTTAGTGAAACCTGAGACATCCAGTTTCTTTATACATGCAAACCAGGCTCTGCTTCTTTGTGTTCATTCCCTATCTCTTCAGGATGCTTACAGCTCTCAGTAACGTCTACTGACATAAAGTCTTAGGGTCAGCATCGAATCCCATTAAAATAATCTGAAAGACTCCTTTTGAGTTCAATGGGTTTTAAATCAGACTCTTATTAGACTCACCTAGTAGAGTAATAAATATTCATAGATGGATGAAAGAACAGAAAATCTCTCCAGTAGTTTTGAGTCCAGCAGGAAGATCATTTGCTTGGTGAAGGATAATCCCCTTGCTGACCAAGAAAGACTCATGGGCCAGGATGGAAATTTACCCTTTGGGGATATGCAGGGTAGGAACAGGTGAATAAGCTAATAGAAAAACAAAACCATAGAAGCACATGCCGCAGTTTCCAATAGAATCTCTGCAAGGTACTTAGCTTTCTCATTCTTTCTTTAAGCTAAGTGTAATTGGAATTTTTGTGAATATTAATTGATTGTTTTTAACAAATCACCTCACTACTAAATAGCATAAATTGGCACAGCTTCAGTTATCAAAATAAAGCAAAGAAATTTCTAATTCTGCTTCTAGTGTTTCCCACTATACACAGCAACTCCTCTCCATTTATATTATGCAGCTGTCAATGATACAATCTGGTTCAGACTCATGCCATATAATAAAGTCTTACTGACAGGAGTGAATTCAATATTCTCTGTTGTACATAATAAGATTCAAAGAGTGGTTAGTTTGTGTGGAGACTTGGCTGTAAAACCTCAGCATGCTTTCTTAATACATGGACTTTTCATTATGCAGAGTGATTAAGAAAGGGAAAGGCAGAGGATTTGAGAGAAGTGGAGATTAAAACATCATAAGCTATTAAGAAAACGGGGCATTCTGGTGGGGGAGACACTTTACTTCTGGCACAACACACAGGCAAAAGTAGTCTCAAGGTGCAGAAGTTGCACAGCTTTCACAATAGTTTCATATTAGCATTTAAACCACATTTTAAAAAGGTGATGCTGTGTTTCTGAAGTGCTAACTTGATAGAATGGCAGCATGCTATAATGACATCTTTTGTTTATGTAGAGAAAACGCACTATACTCTACTGCTTTCTTCCATCACTCTGATCACAGTGCAATCTGAACATATGGAAAGAAAAAATCTATCCCACAGGCTTCATACAGGCCTGAAAATCCACCTTTGTGGATTAGCATGGTGCACAAAGACTTTGCATATAAGCTTCTGTTGTGGTTTAACCCCAGTAGGTAGCTCTGCCCCACACAGCTGCTCTCTCACTCCAACACAGTGAGATGGGGAAGAGAACCAGGAGGGTAAAGTGGGAAAACTCGTGGGTCAATATAAAGACAGTTTAATAGGTAAAACAAAAGCGAATCAAAACAAGGAATTCATTCACTACTTCCCACCAGCAGGCAGCTGTTTAGAGCCACCCCCAGGAAAGCAGAGCTCCATCACGCATAACAGTGACTTGGGAAGACAAACACCATAACTCTGAACAGCCCCCCTTCCTCCT
>VYZW01008053.1:50666-66738 GCA_013401315.1 Balaeniceps rex
TGAGAATCCTGGTCTTGGTGCTTTACAGGTCTTCGTGCTCCTTGACATAAATACTCACAAGCAGAGGAGAAAAATTATGAGAAACAGAAGGAATGGACAAGCATTACTTGTTAGAACATGACATAAGAGGCATTACTATTCTCCTGGACTTTTTTCTTCCAATATGCAAAACTTAGATGCTGATGCTTCATGTCCATCACACAGTCACAGGTCAATAGATTGTGAGTAATCAGAGCTCAGCTTTCCACAGAGTTCATTCTTCAGCCAAAGTAAACCGTCGGTCAGACCAAACCTCCCCCACAACTTTTTCAGCTGTGATGAAATGTCAGCTGCATTTAGCTTTGTCTCAGAGAACATCACGTCCTGAAAATCTGCCTGCAGAAAAGCCACCATAAAGAGTTACCACAATAGCTTCTTGTTCAGCCACAGAACACCTGAGGCTGCATAGACAAAGGCTGCTTTTTGTCTCACAGTGGAAAAATTCACATGATAAGCCTTAAAGAAAGCTAAACTAATGGCATTCTGATTATGAACACTAAGAGAGAAAAAGAAAAAGGAGATACAAATAGGGCTACAGGACCTAGCTTTGCAAGGAGGAAGCTATTGCAGTTCAGTGGGCTCTACAGACTACTGGGCATATCTAGCAGGATAAGCATATTAGAAATTATGAGTGTTAATACTACTAGAATAAATGGAAGCATAAAGACATGAAAAACAGGTAGACTGTGTGCTTAAATTCTTCATTTTTGTAAGAAATTTTCCTGAAATCCAAGTGAGGTTAGGGATAAGTGCTGTGAGTGAGTTTGACAATTTGTATTGATAAAAATTTTCCACATGGGCATTTCATGAAGTTAATCCTATCACAGAGTTTGTATTTTCTTATCCAGGGTGATTTCATATGATCAAATGTGTCTTTGCGCATACCCTTAAAGGAATAAGAAAATACACACAGCTAAACTGTGAAACTTCATACGGGAAAGAAATATTGGGTTTAATAGAAAAAGAGCTGTAAGCATTCTGAAAAGTCCCCCTTTTGACCACCCCTGTCAGTCTAATTTGTTTTTGTGCAAATTCTTGATGTTTTAGAGTAATTCTGAAAAGAAGCCAAATATACAAAATATTCTATCATTTATTTAGAGATCCTGTGGAGTTCCTCAACTGTTTAAGTCATGGTTCTTTTGAAACTGAATATTAAATATGTTCTGTCCAGTGATTAGATGTGTGTAAAACCTAAGAATAACATAAACCCCTGACAACTGTTTTTTCAGAAAATAATCTATAAATCCCAGTGTATTATGTCACATACAAAAAGTACTGAGAAAGCTTTTTTTCTAACTTGGCCTGAGTCTATAACCATGAGTTTCAATGAGTTTCAAGGTCATCTTTTATTTTTCTCTGGCATTTGCACAAAAGCTGAAAAAGAAATTAATTTAAAATTCTCTCTTATATGATGACTTAATAGAATGACAAGGTGATACTGGTAAAGAATTATGTGGTGTGATTTGGTCTTTAATCTTCTGTGGCCACATTGCTGAGATGTAAAGCCATGCTGGAACCAGCTCAGTGACCTCATTTCTACATCTAACACATTCTCCTCTTGTTCTAGAATCAGTTTTATGTTGCTTCTGCACCTGAAGATGAGAAATTTGCTGCTGCCTTTGAAGAGGTCTCTTCAATAAGAGACATAGCTTGCCAAATCACAAACAGTGGGGATCTACAGGATACAACCTGACTGAACTTTGTGTTTTAGAAAATGAAAGAGTTTCATTCAAATTTCTGGTTTTCCCCTGTCAGTCTAATTACAACAGCTTTATTCCTGTTGGGTTAAAGGGTGTTCCTCACACATTCACAGGTCATACATTTCAAAACAATAATTGGTAGTAGAGGCATGGTCCTTGCAGAATTGAAGAGATTAAAAAATTAAAATCAAAGCAAATATATTAATCATTATGTAGGGGAAGAATGTTTATAAACACGGTTTCATGGTTTTCTTTAGTTTTAGATTTTATATGAGCTCAGGACGTTATAAAGAAGACAGAACAGGCAGAGCCCATCAGTAATTACAAATTCTATCAACCTTGTTAAGGAAAATGGAAGGACAAAACTGCATTGCTGCAAAATTCTAAAGCAATCAGCACACAGAATTGAGCTGTCACACATGACAACCGTAAGTCTACCCAAGTCTGAAGCAGATGGACCTACCTCATTATTGGATCAGCCTACCAGTTAATAAATAAATACATTTAGCTTGTATTCACAGATCAGAGGAAATACATATTGTTTTAAACATCTGACAAAGAATTTGGGTAATGATTAATAAAGAAAGAAAACAAATATTGCCCCTGTAATATGATACGCAGCCTGTATTTCAAATCAAAGGGATACTCTAAAAATTAAAGGGAACTTTAAAGAGAAAAAATGAATTTAATGAATTTTAACGAAAAAATGCATTTCAGTCAGGAAAAAAATAATTGTTTAAGGTATGAAAACAACTAGTTTCTCATGAGTTTACTTTTGGTGATATGATTATTTGTAGTTTTACCTGTTTTGTTCAAAATGCTGGCCCTTCTCCAAAACTTCAAAAAGTGCTCTGAAAAACAGCAGGAGACAAAGACACAGTGGGAAATCATCCCCACAGAGAAAGGGAAGGATCATGGCATGAAAAACCATGGAAATGTCTGAGTTCATTGTGGTGCAGTTTATCAACTTTCTGAATAGCAGTAAGTTAAAAAAAAAATATATATATATTCAATTTTAGCCACTGATGACTTGTGATAGTTTGAGCTGGTAGGTACACTCCCTAGTGAACTCACAAAGGAAAGAAAATAGCTCTACTTCACTCTAGCATTCTTATGTGTGGATGGATCCCAAATTAGGAATGAAATGAAGATTAACTGTGTCAGCAAGATAAACTCTGAGAAGCAAACTGCAGGTGTGGTGCCTCACAAGAAATGGTAGAATATTCCATAAATGAAGCTGAGTATTTTATTATAAGAATCAATACTTGCTGTGTTAAAGAAAGGTGTCAAAAGCATCCCAGTTAATTGCACACCAATAAACATGGCATAAAATTGTTCATTTGTCTCTGCAAGTTAATAAGTTGTTTCTCCTCAAATATGAGATATTATTAGGTTTCTAAGCTTGCATAATTCTCAGAAGTAATTGATACTCACAAAAGCAATTGATACTTATTTAGTCCATTTTAAAATCCACCTGCATTTCTCATTCCTTTAAACTTCTGAGGCAACAAATCACTCAGCTTCACTAGATTGCACCTGAAGTAGTGCTTCTTTCTCCATTTAACATATTCGTTTCCAAGGCTCCAATTTAGTTCCATTCTAATTTAATTTATATCATCTTTACTATCACTCAATGTATAAATTAACATTTTTCTTTGCTCAAAGCACAGGAGACCTGTAAGGTGTGGTTCCAAAATACAAGGACTGTGGCCAAGGGCATCTTCATGGCTTGGTAGCTCCCAGTTCCTACTGAGTTCCCACCTGACAGGAGCTGTGAGCTCCTCTCACAGGGCAAAGTTCTGTAAGAATCAGGGTTTCCCTCTGCATTATGAATTTAGTGGGAGCTGGGAGCCAAGAGCAGTTGTTTCTGTGATAGGATAGTTTTGCCTGCTGGAAAGCAGGGTCACATCTAGCCAATCTACCTCACTCTGAAAGGCAAGTAAAACTTTGGTAAGAGCCACCTTACTCAGCAGGAAGCCTCTGAAAGTGGCCCAGTGTAATTCCTCCCTATCAGAGCTAAAGATTTCTTGGTTTTATTAATCTTATATTACCAGAAATTTGGGATGACATTCTTTCTCTGTTTTTCAGATACTGTCCCCAGCACGTTTCTTATTGAGCAGTTTTATTCTGTGGTATTACAATCTGATTTCTGAGATTTGGATACAGGTTTTAAGGGCTATAAGTGGTAAAAGCTTATTGATCTCACATCTATTTGTATTCAGAGCTATTAACCACACAATAATCCTGATGGAAGAACTAATTTCAGTGGCTCACACGTTCTTATTTCATTAAGATAGAAAACTAAGCAGTATGTCCGGAGAACATTTTAATTTTAGTATTTTTCTCAGCTAGATGATACATGCGCTACTTTCCAGAATAACATAAGACTTGGAGGCTAACCAATGATTCAGGGGGAAGTACTTAGTAAACTTAAGCTTTCACACCAACTGTTTTTTAAAAACAGACATGAAGTGAATATTTTTTAACGTGGCTTAGAAATGGAGGATTAACGCAGTGGTGAAACTTAGAAGTATGGGTACTCTTAGGGTTAAAATATGTCTTTTACCGGAAGGACTGCACGTTTTGGATTTTTTCTTTACCTTAACGCTACTGCCATTTGTAATGCAATTGCTAAATGGATGAGCACCACCAAGTGGTGCTCTGATGAGTACAAACACTACGCAGAAATTACAGTATTAACCTCAACTGATTTTCGAAACCAAAAACCACAGTATTGTGACAACTCTGTAGAACTGTAGTTAAAGAATACTGACATATCTACTTATAATGAATCTTCAAACAACTAATTTTCTGGAATTAATTTCATGTCCAATGATAATTTTTTTCTACTAATTTGACAAGGAAATTTCTGGAAGACTTTTTGCCTGATAGATTTAAAATGTTTTAGGTAGTTCAACACTATCACTATGCAATCAGAAGTTGCCATCTTTCATTTCCAGTTTTAGGGCACTCCTTTTGCGTGCTCACTGCATTTTCACTATCCGTTTCAGGTTTTTTGCTAGTAACTTTAAATATCTTTTTGCTCAGGCTGGGTGAGAGGTGATCTACAAACACTTTAGATGGAAAAGTGATATATTATCATTCCCTTGATGGGATAGCATTCCTTATAGTGACATACAGAAAAATAAGTGATGAATAAATACATTTCTAATGTAGGGTAGATAGTTGCATCCTCAGGTGCATACCAGTTTATTCAGAAGCCCACATTTTTTTAATGTATCAGGTATGATACTTATAGATAGCTTTATTGTTCCTGTTGACATTTGAGCCTTTGTCATTCAGATATGCTTGGATGCCTTAAGGACACAACAGTTCCTCTACTACCAGTAGAGTTTTTTACTGTGGTGATGATTGTAGTGATAAAATGGGAAAAGAGTCTGAATAAATTTGGAATATTAAGAGTACTAGGAAGATATGATCAAAGAGTAGGCAGTCTGTAAAGAAAGAAAGCAGATCTCCTAAACCCTTTCAGACTGAACCAACTACGCTCAGTCTCTCACTGTCTCTGTCTCCCTTTCTCTTTCTGTCTCCCTCTCTCTCAGTGATGACAGACGAGGGGCTGCTGGGAAGAGGTATTATTTTTCAAACAGCCAACCTGGAAGAGGAACTTTTGCTGCCTCATGGAGTTGACCAGAACATTGGAAGCCCCATCCAAAGCATTGGTTACAGGACGATCTGAGCAAGAACTATCTAGAGAAAATAATTCATTTTGTCAATAACAGGGTTTTGAACATTGTATGGACTTCAGGTGCATTTCTATGCAACAGAAGTATAAAACACATACTCTAGAGAAGCATTTGTAGTGTGTCCCTCACAGGAAAATACAAGGGAGAGCTGAGACCAGCTGGAAACACATGCCTGAACATTGGAAATGCCTGCCATGCTCAAGGTAACGGAAATCCTGTGGTCATGCTTTGTTCATAAACCTGACTTTTTCTTTGAAAGAAGGGAACCTGACAAAAGTCCCTAATATTACATTGTTTAAGCAAGGGAAACCAGTAATCTGAATGGCACTCTTCAAATTTGTTTCCTCTCTTTGTAAAGACCCTGTGTCCTGGTTTCAGCTGGGTTAGAGTTACTTTTCTTCCTAGTAGCTGGCACAGTGCTGTGTTTTGGATTTAGTATGAGAAGAATGCTGATAACACACTGATGTTTTAGTTGTTGCTAAGTAGTGCTTACACCAGTCAAGGACTTTCTTTTTCAGCTTCCCATGCTCTGCCAGGTGCACGAGAAATTGGGAGGGAGCACAGCCCAAGATAGTTGATCCAAATTGACCAAAGGGCTATTCCATACCATATGACGTCATGCTCAGTATATAAACCGAGGGGAGTTAGCCGGGGGGCAGCGATCGCTGCTCGGGGACTGGCTGGGTGTTGGTCGGCGGGTGGTGAGCGGTTGCATCACTTGTTTTCTTTTCCCTGGGTTTTGTTTGTCTCTCTCGTTCTCCTTTTCATTACTATTATTATTATTATTATTATTATTATTATTATTATTATTATTATTTTATTTCAATTATTAAACTGTTCTTATCTCAACCCGTGGGTTTTCTTACTCTTGCCCTTCCGATTCTCTCCCCCATCCCACCGGGGAAGGGGAGGGTGAGCGAGCGGCTGCGTGGTGCTTAGTTGCCGACTGGGGCTAAACCACAACATCCTTTTAAATTAGCAGGTCTGGATAACCTGAACGAACCCAAGAGTCTTAAAGATTTGGCGGGGGTTCTTTACATCTTCCTGCTATTTTTTTTTTAATCAATAATAGAATAGAAGTGTCATTTCTGAAGATAAGAAGAGAGTCAATATTGTGCCAATGGAGACAGCCGGATGACCCAGCTAAAGTATAGATTGATTACCATGTTATCATCCTTGAGCAAACAAATGGAAAGCTGACATGCGTTTCAATCAATACATAATTAAATTAAGAGGAATATAAATGCAATCAATATCATGTTATAAAGGACAGGTCTTATTAAACAAAACTGATTTCATTTTTGATGAGATTACAAATTTGACTGACAAAGGTAACTGCAGATGTAATATACTTAGATGTTACAAAGGCATGACTTAAAGTTGCTCAGACTTAAAAAATTAAAATTATCACATAATTTTCACAATCCCTTCAAAAAGGAGTTAAGAACTGACTAACTGTTGACAGTGAAAAGTATTGCTCGTAGGAATTAATAAATTGGATATATCTAAGGAGCTTCATTAAGTCTTAACATTAATTTTGACATTATTTTAAATTCTGAACTAGATGTAAAAGTAAATTAAAAAAAATTACTTCAGATATAATTCATAGAGGAGGTCACAATACTAACCTGCAACATGGATATGGCACAGCAAGAACACAGACCAGTCAAGGATATTCTGAAGTATAAACAGAACCATAATAAAGAGGGGAAAGTTATTTTTACCTTTTTTAAAAACATTGATGGGACATAAAAGGCATAATGAAATTCAGTTAGAAGAATCATATTTAGAAAGTAATGGAGAATAAGAAGAAAAGAACCACAAATTAAAGGGCTACAAAAAATGCCTTATTGTAAAGATAGATTTTAGAAGCACTATTCATTTAGCTCTAAGGCCTTGCAGAGATGGAGCAAGTCTTCTTCGCCTTATGAAAATATTTCTGTTCTAAAGGACTTGTTGATCTATTTGAGAAAAGCATAACAACATTCATGACTCAAAGCCATGTTCAAATGAGGGAAAAACACTTCAACTGTGAGTATGATTAGCCATCAGAACAAACTAGAGTGAAGAGATAGATTCTCTGGTTTGCAACTCAAGACTATTTGTCTTGATGGAAGATGATATTGTAGATCCCCATCTGAGTAAGGATATTCATGACAACTATATAGACCACATGAGAACTAAAGTTTACACATCAATCTTATACAGAACTCAAAGAAATACATATTTAATATGAATTCTAAACATGTAGTGTTACAGGCTTTGTACTTAGAAGTTGCTGGACTTCATACAAGAATAATAAAAAAGTTCTACAGTCTGAATTACATGTGATATCAGATTAGAATGACTTGAAGTTCAATTCTGGCCCCATAATCTAAGAAATCACTTTGAAATTTAGGAATATAAGATACTTCACTACTTTTGGCTTATGGAATTCTTCTACACTGGTCCTTCCCTAAGGCAAATTTGCTCATTTCAGCAGATATTTAAAGAAATATTCTGTTCTTTTACTGGCATGCTGAGGAATTCAGTGAGTTTCAATTCTGACATCACAACCTCACAGAGATTTTACACTTATCAGTATGCTAAAAAGAAGGGGCCAAAACTGCTGCTGCCATGGAAATGGAACTTTCCTTCTACTCCATTGGGTGTCCCCACTTCTGGAGTGTGATAAACACACTGGAAAGGTACAGTATGGAAAGCTTTCTCAGCTTCTGCAGAGGAAGCAAACAAATGGATCCACTCACCACGGCAATCGTTTGACAGCCTTCATGAGCAATATGTTGTTTCAAGATTAAATCTTCTGTTAACTGCAGTTCTTTCCTGCAAATCATGGATTAGATTATAAAGGCTAAGTGCTTGTACTCACATCACTTTCACTATTGCTTAGTACTCTAGTTGCATTTCTTGGAGATTATTTCCATTAACGTATGACACCTGATTATATTTCTTCTAATTAATAACTTTGAGGAAGGAGAAAATTCATCTCTTAAAAATGTTACAAGCCCACGAAAATTTCATTTGACTATTATTTAACATCTGTAGTGCAAATTTTATCTTCAAATAAGAACAGGCTCACAGATGTTCTAAGGACTCTACCTATAGGAAAAAATACAGTCTTATACAGGGAGAACTATAAAATTCTGAAAAATTGACACTTTTATATGCTGACCCCATGACCTGTGCCTTTTCTTAATAAGATGCTTATTTCCTACCTCAGTGTAAGATGAGAAGATCAAATAACCATTAACACAAGACCTAAAATGCTAATAAGTGTTATTATTACTAAAGTGCATATTTGTGTTATATCCTCTAATGCCAGGAATTGTTTTGAGTGGTTAGTCTTTCTGCATACTTCATTACACATACTTGATTTGGCTGCTGCGTGCATTTATAGTATCTGAATGTCATATCCAGCTACACTGGCAAGTAAACAGAAGCCTTTGTTAGGTGTAATTTAAGCTGAAGTCTATTTTTTCAAGTGGTGAAACATTTATTTATTGTACCAAGGTTAAGTTAAATTAAATTATTTTTTCTATTTCCTATTAGTGTTCATGTAACTTAATCTCTCCTTGCCCACAGTCTCAATGACAAAACATAATGGAAATTTGGCCAGGTGATAATAGGTGGAGTGACTTCAATAAGATTTGGTAATGAGGTAGCTGATGAGGTTTCATGCAAGGGATGTTTCATTGAAACTGCATTAACAGGTGATTAGCAAACTTAAATTAAGATGCAAAGAGAACAAACAATATGAAACCAAGCAGGTGGTAAAGAGGAAATACTAAGGAAGAAGCTAGAAATGTAATAAAGATTAATACTGAAATATTTCCTCACTACTTAAGAGAGGGACGATACAGGTCCTTTCTTAAGTACTTCAGGGGAAGTAAACAAGAAAACCAATTTGTAGCAGAAACATCAACACTTCAGCTCACAAAAGTTGTCTAGCTAAAGCACTAAAGACCTTGGGTCATAGAAAACAGGTGCACAGCAAAATGTACAAACTCAGAAAGCAGAATGTCACTAACAACATACAAAAATTGCATGTTTTACATGACTGTTTGCATATTGGTTGTGCTTTGCTCAAACGTTATTCTTGTTTCTCAGTTATACAATTAGGTCATCAGACTATACAGTGTGGCTATAGAAATAAAAATATGCCAGCCCTAAGGCACTGATAGTAAATTATGAATTCTTAGAGAAGACATTACAAAAAGTGCCCAAAGGAACCACAGGCTTAAAAATTTGTTTGCATAAGTGGTGACTCATGATTATGAATAATTAAAATCACTACAAAAATCTGTTTGTGAGTAACATAAAGACTGGAACCTAAACTTGAGATCCACTTTCCTAAATTACAATAAAGTTAATTATGGCAACAGTTACTTTGAAAACCATGTGGAATTCCCAGTTTGGGGAATCTTATTATTTTCTATTATTTTATTTTTAATATTACCTTAATAATAAAATTAATCATGATTCATTATTAATTTATATTAATAATTAGCCGTTAAAGTTTTAATTTTACTATTATTTTCTGCTTCATCACTCTCCAGAATTAAATGCATGCAGGGAAGGTGAGTCATAAGTATTTGTATGATTTAACCGTCTAGTTGTCCTTGCTCTTTGCGCAAGTTCTCTTGCAACTTTACTTGTTCTTGGTGATCTGAATCTTAATCTGCTGACTTGACTTTCCAGCTTATCCTCAGTATGGACTTGCTTGGCAGTCACCGGACTCCTGGCTACCATCCCTGGACCTCATCTTGCTCAGGTTCTGCAAGATGGCAGTCCTTGTTGGTGTGCCTACCCCGCTTGTGTCTGCCCTGCTGTCACCCTCAGCGCCTGGCTCCCCTGCCCATGCAGAGCAGCCTGGGGCAGTAAGGCTCTTACAGGCTTTGTCAGTGTCCAGCTGCATGTAGGATCACACTTCTATGAAGAGCACATGGATAGCTTTAATGTGCATAGAAGGTGAAGACCTTATTTGGAGATTTTTCAAGATTAACCTTTATCTGCTTATGACTCATAGGTATGTGTGAACTTCTCACTGCATAGGAAGATCCACAAAATGGTGGAGATGAGAGAAGGCTGCTGATACCATCTAATCTTTTCATTTCTTACAAAGTCATTTACAACAGCAAACAAAAAATGTCTCTTTGGCTGTAGCAACTCTTGTAAAAGAAGTTTTGGAGCTTGTTCCAACCACAGGATTTAGGTTCTGAAATGCCTAAGTTGTCTATTGTAAAGGAATTTAAAATTGCTGTAGGTATGGAAGCTCCTTGTTCCAGAACTTGGTATTTCCAGGACACACACTCATGCTCTCTCTGCAGGCTTCCTCTCATTGGACAAATTAATCATAGTAGTTTCAGCAAGAGATGTGAAGCCCACCCCCATCCCACTGTTATGGATGAGGGCCAGGATACACCAGAAAGGAAAGCAGCATGCATACTGCTAGATGAGTGCTGTCTCCACTGTCAGCAGCCGAAAATAACAACTCAATCTTGTGAGATGGCTAACACTGTCAGTGTTGGGAGAACGTTAGGTGTGTCATGTAAATGCTAAATCCTCAGAGGTTTAAGTTGAAAAACACCTGTGTTCTGGACCCTCGCTGTAATTTTAACTGGATTTTTACATTTAGACAGCCAGGTTAGTTCTAAGTAGTAAGTTAGTTGCCAAGTCCTTTTTTTGAATATTCTCTTAGGAAAATTCTCCAAACTCCGGGATTTGGAGCATTGATTTCATAATTCTAGAAATCACTGAGTGAAACTGGATTATTGTTGGCAACTGCAATGTTTCCAGAATATTGCATGCACTGTTTCTCTTCCATCTACAATCCCACTTACCATTCTGTCACAGTAGTTCTTTAAGGTTCCTCTTTCCTCACCTCTACCAATCGCCCTCCCTGAGATTAAAGTTCCTCAGGTGTGTGGGTCAATGGATATATCTGTTTATAAAACCCTGAAAGTCATTCTTTAGAGCTGACAAATAGTATTTAAGGAATGCCCCACAACTCTTATTCTTTTAACTTTCAACCTTGACAATATTTAGAAAATATCAGTCATTTCAAGGGTCTAATAACATATTCAACATCCAGTCCTTTCAGGAAGGCTATTCAGAATGAAGGTCATTAAGATTATTGCTCCCTTTTGACCTAAGTTATTTAAGTCTAGACACTTGCTGAAGAATTATAGATCAAAACCTCATCATAATAGCACATAATTTGCTTTTCCAAACCCCAATATAATAAAAAGTGAGAAAAGAATTAGGCAGTTTAAAGCACTAGTTTAATGAGTAGAGTCTCCCTCTTTTCATAACAGAAGGCTCATCGAGTTGACGTTACACTGAGTTGAAAAGCAGCAATTCCTAGGGAAAATTTTAAACTAAATTTGAGAGATCTTTTTTGTCCCCTGGTAAAGGCATGGTAGAAGCAAATAACTAAACAGCTTCATTGTAGAGAGAGTTTGATACTGGTAATCTTCAGGGAAGATCACTTGTGTCCCCACCTTTTTCTAATGGACTTCAAATGTCTAACTTCTAGGAAGTTCTATGGAATTAATTTATACGGTATCTCTTCTGTAACTGAAGAGTGTAAACATGAGAGAGATTGAAAATAGAGTAGTATGTTTTAACATTAACAAATCAAATAGCAGAGCACAGACAAGTCAGATATTAAATATTTTGAAGTTTTTTTAAAATATCCAAGATCAAGGAAAATTTTACTATATACAGATTTTGACATGTTGATCAGTAGAGTTGCTTGAAAATAGGTTATAATCTTTAATGTCAATTTTCAGAATAAGTATTGTTGCTTTAAAATTTGAAGTATTTACAAATATTTATTTTGAAGGTGTGAATTTCAGACACTTCTGAGAAGCCATTCTGATGCAATACTCCTTCAGCTGTTCACCTAGCACATCTCTCTAGAGCCTTTGTTGGTTTCTGCAGTGTCTAGCCAAAATTTTTTTGAAACAAAGATGCAGAGTACACACTTACCTGTATAGGAAAGGTCAATAACAGAGTTAGCCTGGGGGATGAGGGTGCTCCAGTCATGATCTTTGCATTCCCTTGATGGTGAACCTTGATGGTTCTAATTAGTGCACTAAGTGCCTGCTGACTCACCTCAACCTTTGATAGTATAGCAAGAAAAATGTCTTCTGCGATTATCAAAACCAGTGCTTGAGGCAAAGCTACTTGTGTTGTACTAATGCATAAAGCTCTTCCTCCATCCTCTAACACTTGTAATTAAAGAGCCTGATTCAGATCATTTGCACAGTTCTGTGCAAATTCTGAGACCTGGTTTGATTCTGTTCACTTATTCTTAAATACATATGATAACAATTCACATAGCCAGACCCAGAGCATTTTTGCTTTTTAGGTACCATTTTACTGAATTGATAAACCAAATATACAAATAAGTATGTAAAGCAGTTCACTAATACATGGAATTTAATTAAATATATTGATGGTCATAATCTCTCAGCCAGTGTCAGTTTCTCATCTGCAAATAACCTTACTTCTGCAAATTAACCTGCATTGCTATGTTTTCTCATCAAGACAATAATTAAAGGATTAACAGTAGCTGATACTTCAATTATCATTAAATAGAGTCCTATATCTAATTTCCAGAACACATGTGCTGCACCAGTATTCCAGACTGCTATAAGTAATACAGAAATATCCTATTTCTCTCTCCTGTCAAGACCATGACCATCTTTTTATTTTTCTTTTTCTTTAATGACTTTCAGTAATAATAATATCAAATTTTTGACATTGGAAAAAAAAATCTCCAAATTAGATAAAACAGTACATTATTAGGTAGCAGCAACTAGGCAGTTCTATGTAATATGATAGTATGGCTTACATTTCACCATGAAGTAATTTTGTTGTTTCTATTAATTGCAAGTTTTCTTTCACATACAGAAGAACTGGTCGTCTTATATTTCTTTGAGATCAAAGATGAGAAAGAGTATGGATGAGAAAGAGAAAAATGAAAAGACAGAGCAGAGCACGTTCAAAAGCTATGATTCAGCAAATTACATGCTGAACTTTAAGCATGCTGATGAATTTGAAAACAGAAATGCTGAAGCAATGTTACATTATGAGTTCACACTATAAGGAAATTGCCATGCCTTATTTAGGATTTTAAATTACTGTTTGTAATTATTATTAGTTATATGAGTAAAATTATGTATTAAAGTAATGACTATATGTAATTTATACATGCTGCATTTGAATTTAATTTGTTTGCTTGTAGTCACCTGCCACAATAAAATAGAAAGAAGGATTAGCTAATTCATAGTTATTCAGTTATTCACAGTGTTTTGACTTATCACGTGAATTCCAGAGTTTTGAAAACAAGAATAAAACAAAAACACTGCAGATTTCTGAAAACTACAATAATCAGGAGATTGGAGAGCTCCCTCAGCACTTGTAGCAGCATCCCATCATGGCTATGGATTTATGTCTGTCCAGTTTGTTTAAATGTTCCCCAAACTGATCCTCTTCTACTGAGGACCTCAGTACAGGAGATTTCTTAACAGGTTATCTGTTTCCCTCAGCTAGGATTATTATTGAAAACTTGCTCTGTGTACAAATACTCAGTCATTACATCCTCTGCCTTAAGAACTTTTGTAAGTTATAGATTCTTATAAATCATATTTGCAGTCCACATAGCACAGAGCTAAGTAGGAAGATATATTACAAGAATCCCAATGAAGAGGGAAAGAGTAATAATAATGATTAATTCCTTTAGGTTCCATCAACAACTTTTATTCATTCTTTATCTAATAAAACAGAATAAAATATGTTTTCTTATAGTGTTTCTTTATACAAAAAATTTCTCCATAATACTCAGCACTGCTGTAGCAGTTGTAGTTTGAAGATTTAGAATGAGCATTGATTTTTGAGCCTGAAGGTACTGAATAAAACTCTATGATATTAAAATTAAGTTTATAAACTATGCAATTTTATACATATGTATATTTATATAGGGATACTTTTTGAATATTCATATATATGCATATACATATATAACTATACCTATAACTATATCTATACATATATACATGTCATACTCATGCTTAACACCCATAAACATTCATATTACTATCACAGTCTAATTTTTCGAGTGAATACAGCATTTATGTAGAATTACAATGATGTGTTCTTTAGTGAGTTTTTCCCCTTAGCTTTCCAATTTCAAATAAAATTTACAAAAGAGGTGGAGGCCTGTGAGCATCTGTATGGATGGAAAAGTCGCAGCCTATACTTAATTCTGTATGTCAGGAAATCCACATTACAATCCATTGCAGCCTTCCCTATTTTCATTGTTAATAGAATGATTCATTTCCACTGGTAAATGTATGTACATGCCTGTATATAGAGTAGGATTTTCCAAACTTCCTAGTAGTGGTCGGATTTCCATACAAAGTAGAATTGCTGATACACTTTGTCTCTTTCTGTTGTTTTTTTTGTTGTTGTTTGGTTGGGTTTTTTTATTGGTTGGGGTTTTTTTGTTTCTTTTTTCTTCCTTTCTACTATTTATCTTTATTCAACACTGATTTTCATATAGCTCTTGTTCTCCAGGGATGGGCATGTAGTTAGCTACCCAGAGGACAGTACTGTATAGTAGGTTTCCTCTACCCTTGGTACCAGGACAACTTTCTGCAAGACAGTCATTGACAAATGCATCCTCTTCTGGTGCTGGCTATGAGGTTTCTGGCAGCTCCTCAGTGCATGCTGGTTGCTACTGCCTCCTTCAATCAGCTGCCTCCACTACTTCTATAAATGTCTTATGAATGTATTTCAGTCTAAAGAAGCCAGATTAGCTTTAGGTATTTTAATGAGTACTCTTTGCTAAACTGGCTCCTTTCATCTGAAATAAGGGTTAGGAGTGTTCATGACTCTGCAGACAAACCTGAGAGCAAAGTTACTTCTTTGGAGGACACAAATGGAAAGGCAAAAGATATATGTCTGTAGCCCTGTATTAGAGGAGAGGTGCCTCCTCCACATGCTCCTTCTGTTCTGACACATCTATTGTAAGTAATTTCTCCCAGGCTACCTTTGGACTTTTGTTAAGTACTGACTCCCCCTGCTTCCAGTGTTACTTCTTTAAATTAAATTCTTTCTACTTTTCCTCCATTCTGGTATTTCTTTCTTCCTGCTATGTTCCCCGTGCCCCTAATCTCCAAGTAACTTCTACCAGCTCACAGGTGTCCCATTTCTGACTCATCTTGTTACTGTTCTGTTCTGTATCACTAATCATGGTGACACTCAAAGGCTCCGACACTTCCAGCATACCCTGCTATATATCAAGGCTGTGCTTTAATGCCAAATTCTGTTTTCATTGTGTCACAGTATTTTTGGCTAGCAGTGAAAACAGTAAGTCATACTGAAACTACACTGTCTCTTACAGTAGATCCATTTCTCAGACAGATATTAAAAAGGTAAGACGTGAATTAAACAATTATTTCTAAAGTTCATCTCTGTATACATGTTTTCGCAGTAAGTTAAGATTAATGTACTTTGCTCTTCAGGATAAATTAAATTTACAGGTTAGACAAAAATACTTTCAGCCAAATTCAGAAGTGGTCTATCATGTGCTATGAGCTAGAATGCATTAATGCTAAT
>VYZW01008054.1:0-27664 GCA_013401315.1 Balaeniceps rex
TGTACTGAGGGGCCCAAAACTGAAGACAGTACTCGAGGTACCGTGTCCAAGAGATGCAGGGCTCCCTCCTTCTAGAAGCCAGACCTTACGTTGTTCGCAACGTGCTTCAGTAACTGCGTGCATAATTTCCATGGTGTGCTTTAGATGGTTACAAAACCTTAGGTCAAATGTTACAAAAACTTTCTCTCAGGTGTGAAGCCTCTCCAGTGTCAAGAGAACCTGTAGTGTGTAGAGTGTAGCCTGCACCTGGCTCAAGCACCGAGTTTAACAGGAGAAGAGGCAAGGTAATGAGTGTACATCTTCAAATCTTACTGTCTGTTTAGCTTGAGGCCCAAACCAAGTAACTTCTCAGTTCTGTGACATTTGGACAGCACTTTCCAGAACACTCTAGGGTGATAAGGATACTCTGAATTCCAAACTTCCTGACTATATTTTCCTCTACTTGTTGTTATTAGGATATGTAATCTCTAGTGATAGAGTTCAGAAGTCACACTGAGTTACTTAAATCCCTTTCTGATGAAACACCATTTTCCCTTTCTTTAGAAGACAGACACACCCATGCCTGACAAAAAAAGAATGAAGAGATGCAAGTAAATATACAATGTAGTACTTAGGTAATTTAATTTGATCAAACAAAAAAAAGTCGAAATTTGAGTTTGATGCAAGTTTAATCTGAACAAATTGATTTAAAAATACAGTATAAATAATTCTTAACTTATATAAAACTTGATTAAGAATTCATTTTTTGTTGTTTTTTTTTTTTTAATTACTAACTTTACAAAAGAGCATTATTGAACATAGGAGCAAGACATTTTAACTATGGACTTTTTGTTAAGAAGACATAAAATATGTACACACTCACAGTACTTTTCTTTGTGCAAAATATGTACTGACTGACAGACTGTACCTTTCTGTACAAAGACAATTTCAGCTTACTTTGCATAGCAGAAAAGCAACACGAAACCCACTAGATACATAACTTTGTTGCTATAATACTTCAGGTAAGCCTTTTGGAAAAATTATTAGACATTAACTTTCTCATTAAGAGCCAGTTTTAATTCTAAAGCATTAATTAAGGCTATTCCAGGTATTGAGGTCTTGCCAATACATGTCCAAAGCACACACTGTCCATCATACAATCCAAGATGTGTGCAGTGTATTGCCAGTTATTATGCCTGCTAGCACATTCAGCAATCTGATATCCCCAAATCAGTCTTCTGACACTTCAAGTTTTCGTTGAGGAATATACAAAGTTCCTTGAGAGATTCTATCGGTACCATCTGAATTTGCAGATAGTGAAGATACTGTGTTAGGCCCTCCTGGGGTGCGGAAGAAGTTTTCTGTAACTGTCTGGGGCTCTTGGGGTTCCTTTGGAACACAAGGCTACAGAGAAGAGAGAAAATTACTTTCATTTAAGGGGAAGGGGGAAAAAAAAGTGAATTCTAGTTTTAGGTTTCTGCAGGATGTTAGCAAACTAATTTTTTTCCCTGAAATTTAAAAACTTAACAACTCTTTACTGAGAATAATATACCTGTATTCCTTGGTATATCTATAAATATATATATAAAAAAATCAATTAAATAAAAATCCAGTTTCTCTAATCCCCTCCTATCTCCTTTTTTAATACAAACAGATCTTAGGCAATATAGTATTACACAAAATATACAGACAAACTTCCTGTGGGAAAAAATTATTCTTTTAAAATCCTCTACAATCCCATCCTATTAAAAAAAAAAAAGCTAAAAATTAAATGCAAGAACTTGAGAGTAGATTAGGAGAGGAACGAGAAGGAAAGATAAAGTGACAAATGGACAATTTGTTAGTAAGTGTCATCTCCGATCTATGCAAAATCGTCCCTCTAAAACAGTTGTCTCTTCACATCTTGTCATCTTCCAGCCAACAAATAAAATACTTGTTCTTCATTTCTAACCTCTCAGTTATATTGTACTTATGCTGGCCTTCACTGCCAGCTCTTTTTGGTCAGCGCTGATTTATAAAGATTAAAAAAAAAACGTTTGTTTAAAAATTTTACCTGCTGTAAGGAATTACTGCACTATACTTCCCACTCAACCCACGACGGTCATATATTTTTACTTACCTTCTCCTCTTGCAAGTTCATGTTTTCCGAGCTATGGCTAACATTTTCTGCTTGTGAAGAGACTGGCATGTGCTGAAGAACCGGATTTGCAGGAACTTGCACACCAGCAGGTATTAGTCCTACATGTTGCAGCGTGAAGTTCAAAACTGAAGAACTTGGATTTTGGGCAGAACTGGTATTGCTTGAATTGAGACAGGAGTTGCTCAGTACAGGTGCAGCAGCTATAGAAGTTGGTGACAGCATTATATTCAAGGGCGTTATTTGAAAAGCAGGAATGTTAACTGCTTTCAGTTCAGATGCTGTCACTGGAATGACACCTGAAACAGAAAAATCAAGTGTTGAAGGGGATTAAAAATTGAGACTCAAGCCATTGGGCTGCGATTTTGTTACCTCAGTAGGATGAATCTGGCCCACAATCCTTTAAGCCAGACAACTGTATGCCTGTTTTATTTAATACTCACCAGCGATGGGTGAGCTGTAGGTAGTATGCTGTAATGCAGCTTTCTCTTTATCAGAAAAACCTGCCTTGATGCCATGAGTGCATTGAGTAAGAGGAATAAGATAGCCAGATGGAAAAAAAGTCTGAAAAAGAAAAAGACAATACAACTTTACCCCAAACATGTAATAAACAAAAAATGAAGTTTTTCTCCAGAGTTGCATCCCCTTGCCTTGTTTTTATGCTTTATCCTCCCTGTCTCCAGGCACCCCATGCCTGTAGTACCTTCCGTCTGAAATTAGACAGAACTGACTCAGGGACACGCTCTTTAAAGTAAGACTGCCCTCCTGTGCAGAAGTCAGCTGGCTCCATTTCCAGCTGATATCCTCAGTGAGGAACTGGAAATCCATCTGGGATTAACACACAGTACAGTTAGACTAGACAAAAGGGAAATCCTGATACTGAATCCTTTTTTCTTTTTCCCCAGAAGAAACATCTGGTCTGGACCCGGTAATCATCATGCCACTTCATTCTTGGATTTTGTTTTTCATAAGACAAACAGACAATCCTCTTGCATTTACAAGTTCTGTTTTTGTCAACAGAGCTGTTCTTTATTCAGGTTCTCTACAGTTGTAAGTCTTAACTGCAGAATACCAAATGTTACTGATGAAGAGTTTCATGTGATTCTGTTGTAAATCAAAGTATTTGAGACTAAATATACGCAAACAAAGGACTGGGGATGTAAAGGATCTCAACATTGCCTTCATCTGCTTAGTCTCAGTTGTGATCTTCATCCCAATCGAAGCCTTAAAGTCACTTCATGTCCTCTTATGTGTGTACTTAACGCAGAAATAGAAGTCCTACATTCCTACAAAATAAGGTTTTAAAAGCACACTAAAAATAATCCAACCAAAGACAATCTATGTATGTGTAGTTCATTATAGTTTTGTTTCCTTTGCAAAGACTCCAAGTGGTGTTTTCCCAGGTAATGGCAAGATGTGCTGTGGTGTCTGACAAAGCTTACCTCATGAGCAGGAATGGCAAATGCTACAGGTATGTCTTGTTTAGTTTTGATTTTGTCCTCATCTTCTGGAATATCTTCTCTTTTACACTGGTCATAGCAACTTGCCATGTCTTGATCTAACGTTTCGGTCTTGTTCTGGGTCTCTTCCTGGAAATTGTCCATTTCATGATTCATTTGTGAGCTACTGGAAGGTGGTCTTTCATTTTTAATGGATTCTCCCTTTAAAAAAGTACATACAAAACCAAAGGCAGACATTGTAAGACCTAACATTCTCAATTACGGGTCTACAATGATATTTTATATGTTTTAAAAATTAGGAAAGCAAGCTTTCTCCTTCCTCCTGATTCCCAAGTTTGTGCTCTAAAAATTTCTAGTCAGTAAGATAACCGGTTCCACATTATCCCCTCTTACTCCTTCACAGCTAGTGGATGTTTGACACCACATGTTGTCACATCATGCTGATAACATTTCACGACTGTTCTGGCAAGCACAATTTAAAGCAGCCTAATATTTACAGAGACACTAAAATGTTCAGCAACCGAGGAGTAGAAAGCAATCCAGACCCAGTTTCTCCGTATGCATCAAGTGTACCTGAACCTCTTATTCTCTTTATGTGCCGTATTATTATGCCTACAACAATCCAACATTAACAGTGTACAGCACTGGGTAGAAATATTTAGAGGTTATCAGGATTTGGGACATTCCCTGTCCAGCGACTTTTATGTGTCCACTTTCCCTCCTAACACCTCTAAAGCCAAGAAAGAATGCCAGGAAGATAAGCAACCTGAACTACTCCAGAATCATGGTATAAATAGGTAAGTCTTCACATAATGTTTTGGGACTTGTTATATTTTGACTAACATCTGTACACTTTGACAGGTCTTCTTGGAAATAAGTATTTGGAAGGGGAAGAAAGGGGAACAAGGAGAAAAGTACAGCCTGATCCTAGGTTGGCCTTTCAAAGATACATGTTATATTGCATACTATATGTTCTGCCTGATGCTTTGCAAATACCAGCAAGATTATGTGTTATTTGAGATACAGAGATATATACACACATACCTATGTATATCTGTGTGTGCAAATGAACAAAAACCAGCCCCGCAAACATCAGCAAGCACAACAAATGAACGTCATCCCTTCAAGCGTAATGTTTTTTAAAATGCCTCCACGCACTGGTAGGCTCCTAAATCACTTTGAAAATGAGTAGGTGGCAACATCATTAAGCTGTAAAATGGCATTTTAAAAATAATTTAACTTACCGGAGAAGTATCAAGGCTTTCCTCGTCACTTCTGTACCTTTTAATTAAATTATTCTCTTGTAATGCTTGTGATCTTTTAAGGCACCGTTGTGATGAAGTTTCTGATTTTATAGTCGGTCTTTCTTTAGCTGCCAAGGACTTTATTGGATCATCTGTAGCTATCTGATTGTCCTCTTCCTCAGTGGTTATTTTATTTAATACTTTTGAATTAATACTCTTAATTCCAGTTACATTAGCACACGGTAGAGGCTGCAACATGAAACTTGGGCTGTATGTTGTCACAGTGTGGGCTTGGGAAGGATGCAGATATATTGCATATGAAACACCAGAATGGGTATGAGGTAGTATTACTGGTGGGACTGAACTGTGGCTTGGAGGACAGACACCCAGTGGCTGTGTGAGAGCTGACGGCTGAGGGGGTGCTGCGGTGCGAGGAGGTTCGGGCTTGGGGACCGCCTCAGGTGAGGACAGATTACATTCCAAAGCAGATCTTGACAATTTCATTTTCATTTCTTTTGCTTTCCTTAAAAAAACAAAACAAAAGAAAACAAAAGCCCAAGCATATTTTAATACCTTCGTACAGAAATGAATGCCCTGACAAATTATTTTCTGCAATACAAAGACTTAACATGAACTTGTACTTCTCAATCTTGTACTTCTCAATCAAGAAAATAAGTGAAAAAAATAGCCTGCAATATTAGGGGTTACCAGTTTTTGCAGACTATTGCCCAACTGAAACTGAGCGCAGTGTTAACTTAATGGCCGGTGACAAAATAAAGCTTCTCACCTTAACATTTGTGCAAACTTACTTTGATTGTCTTTCCAGCTGATGTTTAGCGATTGCTGGAACCTGAGCCATTTTACTTGGGAAAGCTGATAAATTTTGATCAGTACCTGGTTGGAGGGGGAAAACAAAACAAAACCAAACTGTTAGGACATTCAACGTAGAAGTTAAATTTTGTCTTGAGGAGACCATGTTATTTAATGTGGCATACACATTTAATGAGAAGACACTTAGACTCCATGTTATCCTCAAACTGCAGCCCAGGTGTGATTTGATCAGTTGGATAGTAGCTTACGTCAAACAAATTTTAAAGCCTCAGCTCCATTTTTTTCCCCTCCAAAGAGGATACCTAACAAGAACATGAACACTGATATGTAATTTTCTGGCAATTTTATGGAATACAGAACTGCTTAGATAGTAAGATCTAAAGCACAGTTTCCATAATAAACCAGGGTTAGAGCAGTTCATAGAGAAAGATACAATATCCAGAGAATCAGCTATACTACACAAACAGAAGTTTGTAGCCAGTAAGACATCACACCAAGTCAAGATAGTGACACATAAAAAGGGATTTAATATTCTTCTTAAACCCAAAATAGTAATATGCCACTCCGTGTGTATTTAGTGTGAAAGAGGAGGCTAGAGTTCCCTACGGCGTGCCGAATTTGTTCCAGATGTCAATAAATATATTTACTTTGTTGCAACTGCGCAAGCTATGACTGGATTTGGTCCACCAAACTGGAAAGAGCTTCTACTAATTGCAGAGCTTACGCACTGAACGCGGATCATTTTAGCTTTGTTTTCACTGTCAATCTTGTAAAGCCTCAGATGTATAGGCAACATATATTTTCCCCATCTTGCCCATTTTTGACAATTCTTAAGACATGTTTCTTGTAAGCAGGCATACCCACACATCTGCATCTCCTATGAGAAGATGGCAAGCCTGAATATTTAATGCAAGACTACATCCGAGTTAAAAACAAACTTAGAAAAACATACGTACTTGCACTTATTTTAACTGGACTGGTCGGAGCAGATTGGATCTTTCTTCTGTCATTTTCTATACTTTTAACTAACTTTATTAGAGATGGATGCCGAGTGAAGTTTTGCTTTCCTCTTGAAGGAAAAAGGTTTTTTGAACACTGCTCTTTGGAAGTGGTGGATTCTGAAATAGGTGGGGGACAGGTCGTAGAAGTTGTTTCAAGTTTTGTATCTAAGAAGCAGAAAAAACCCCAAAGATTAAATATGTGTCATGTGCAGATTCAGTAATTAAAAGCAGTTATTTGAGCCTGGCTCAAAATTACTGAAGTACTAGCAGCAGCAAAAATGGAAATGTGAGAGTCTCGGTATGAGTACATCTGCTATGTGGCAACACATACTGGTGGGCTGTGCTGTCAAGGACCAAGGACAGTGATGTGACTAGTGAAGACTTCTGCTTAGTTTACTCTGTCTTTTGGTCAAAAAATTTCTAGCAGACAAAACAAAGAAACAATCAAAATCGTCAGCAGAACAGAAGGAAATGACACATACACCTACCCTGAATATTTGGCAAGACCTCAGGTCCTGTCCACTTGAATGCTGGTTTTCTACCTCTCTCCTCTGTAACATGAACTTTCTTGATAAGCTCAAGGCTACTGAGAACATTTGCTATGTCATAAAGTCTCCTAATTTTGGCTGAAATAAATAAACAAATGTAAAGAATAGCAATTCCGATTAACAAGTTAACATATATCAGATTAAAACTGTAATGCCCTTTTAGCAGCTAAAAGGAAAAACCTTTATAATTTTTTTTGTAAGAACAATTTTGTGGAACAGGTATTTATACTATGAAGTAACATATCACAATATAAAGTTTATATGTAAAATAGAATGTCATAGATACAGATCTAGAAAAGAAAATACTGCTAAGTATATTATGCTAAATATAGAAAAAAACATTTTCAAAACAAGTTAGGTTCTGTGTAATGGCCAAACCTGTACCAATTCTGTAGTGAAAATAAGTAGCTTAAAAGGCAGGTACACACATGTAACGGTGAAAGAATAAAGAATGAAAACAAAACAAACCGCCCTCCTGACCGCCCACCCTCTCTATGTTGCCATGATGCAGTGGAAAGGAAATTATGAACTGAAACCAGCGAGGATCAGTTTTCTTCTTGCGTAGATACAATTCCACCAAAAAAAGCAATGGAGTCTGTCTGAGAATCAAGGAAGGGTGTAATTTTCAATGAAACCCACAATTAATTCTTCATCTCTCAAGAGCAGGCACATTTTTGATTATTACAGATACGCAGACCTAGACCTAGAAGTACCTTTTCATTTGAATGGAGAGGAAGAGGAGGAAGTGTGCAGGGAACTGAGAGCAGGGTAAAAGAATGAAGAAATAATTGGCAGTTACAGCATTGGGTTTCACTTCCTCTCACGTGTAAGTTATTAACAGGACTTTTACAGAATTTCTTTAGACTTCCAACAAGTAAGTTATATGACCAGAACACAGATTTGCATGATTCTGGGGCATCTTTGATGAAATGATGCCGAAATCTTTGACAGGCTGCTTGAGGAAAGAAAAATTGTTACCACTAAGCAGCCTTGTGACATTACTTCAGGAGAGAGGATTTAATGGACTTTTTTGTGGTCATTACGTCATTATGTATCAACGGCTATGCACAAGCGGGTCCCCGTGAAAAACTGCGTGAGGTGTTTAGTGAGTTTTTGGAGGCTCAGATATACTTACGGCAGGAAAAAGATGATAGTATGTTACATGATATAAACTAGTACTAGAATAGTTCATTGAGCTTATGCTTGATATTTTACTTACTTTTAAACTTGCTTTTATCTAAGTCTTCTAACTGGTCTTCTCCAATCAAGATTTTAGCAGCAACTTCAAGGCTTACTATTTGAGGAGTCGATACAAGAAACAGCATCACAAATTTCTGACTCATCACTCGTAAAGACTTGTCTTTCCTGCTATTTACTGATGCTGCAGCAGACAGGAGAAAGGATTAAAGTATTAAGTGACATGCCAACTACAAACATTTAAAAAAAACCCAAAGAAATTTGTCAGTAACAATTATTTTAAGAACAAACAACACAGCAACTAGGCAGGGCTGACATGGACTCCAGAATCATGTCTCTACGTGGCAAGAATCAGATAATTAGGTGGATACCAAGTCTAACTACAAAGAGAGAGTGCAATGTTTCACCCGTATACGTTTCCTATTGTCTGACAACTTGTAAAGATGCTTAACTGCAGGCTATACAATGTATTTAGCAATCCTTAATTAACATTTCTTCCACAATCAAACCTAAATTAAAAAATAAATTAATGGAGTAATTTATACTTTTGTCTTCTATAACATTACTTTCGGCTTCTATAACGTTCAATGGTAACAAATCCTTCAAAAACTGGATTATATGTTGGGTATGTTTGATAGTTTCACCTGATTTCCCCCTTGTTCTTGCACTGTAAAAACAAAACACATGTGCAAGAACTGAATAATGAATAAGAGAACTGAAAGAGTGTAGAGCACTTTTTCTCACTACAAACAGTTGTGGTGCCTTTCAGGCAGGAGCATTTCAGAAAAAAAAGTCCAGTAAGTGTTTTTTCCAAGTTCATAGATATTTATCATTACAAGTACATATTATTCTTGGCATTATAGAGAATTATTACCAGCACGAAATTCCATTCCTGGGAGCTCGACAAAAGACATTTCTGAATGCTCATTTGAGGCAAAAGATCTTGCCATTTCTTCATTTCTTTCACCATCGAAATCAAATTCATGCTCATACTCTCTTTTCTTGATCATCTGAATTTGTTGTGTGTATTTGTTCTCTTCTCCAACTTTTTTCAAAGCCTGCAGGGTTTTGGAGAGGTTATGTCGCCCGTGCCAAGCATATCTGTTTTTGGCAAGGCGGCTCACCATGTGTAGGCTCTCCAGCACATTCACAATATCATATATGCGTCTACGTTCAACATCTGGGGGGAAAAAAAAAAAAAAGATGAACATGACATCTCTACTACATGAAATATGTTTCGTCATACATTTACCTGAAACATGGTTTGCACAGAGAAGGGATCAGTTTCCTATAGTTCCCCCTCCTCTTAGTGTAGTTCTAAGCCACTTTTGCCAATTCCTCGTTACAAAAGTTTCTGAAACTCATAGATCTTGCTAGCAAGGAAAAGAAAACAATTCTTGCTTCAGATATGGAAGGACTTGCTTTTCCACAGTTATACTTGGTTTACAGCATTCCTTAAGAAATAAAACTTACTGTTGCCAGGAGCCATTAGATGGGTTTCAATACAGCATTGCACTGATTTTAGATCGTCTCATTAAATATCCTTGGAAACTGATGGCAGACAACTGTTTTGTAACTTGTTTTTATATGTTATTCTATTAACACGCTGTCCTTTTTTGTCTGTTTAATTCTTGGTTTTGACTAGGCATTTTCTAAAAGAGATGTTATTTTGTACAAAGTACAAATAGAATATATGTTTTGTTTAATTTGCAATTCATTCCTCTTCTGTGTCCCCCAACATATTCTGAAGATACAATGACACCAGAAAGTTTCTAGCAGTACGATTTATAACTGTTATCAGTGTTACAATCTGTAGAATACTGTAATTTCATAGCTCCTTGATAAAAAAAAGCTTCAGCTTAATGTTAGCAACTTAGACTCTCGGTAGATCATTGGTGTGATATAAAAACAGTGATATACAATGAGAGAGTGAAATTATCATAGACAACAGAAAGTAGTTTCTTGCTTTGATGTCATGACTGGACAGGAAGTTATGGGTTCAGCTTGAGAAACGCTAGTTCCTGCCGCAAAAATCCAACATCTAATCTTAGCCATCATCTCTAGATCCAAAAAACTGCAACTGGTTATTTGTGGCATTGGCAATAATTTAGACGTTTAATATTAAACATAGCTCAGACTTTCTCAATTTGGTTCACTGAAGAAACTTCAGCTTTTTAAAAGAATTGCTCCAAGAATGAAGAGTTTAAAGCGGAGTTTCAATAAGTTTGAGAGTACACAGTAAGCAGTCGAAATTTTATGGAGCAAAAATGCACTAACACAAGTGGTAGGTTCTTGGCACATTTGTATGAAGAAATAGATAATAGCATAAACACCAACTTACTAAGCTCTTCAGCTACTTCATCAAGGCAAATATAATTATTCTCTGCAGTGCTGGGGTAATCAGGATATCGAGCTAAGAATTTATGACACAGTAATCCTAGACTTTTCTCTTTGCGACTTGGTTGAGATTTTTCATATTCATCTCCCGATAAGTGCTCCTACGCAGAAATAAGAAAAAGAGAATTTGAAATTTTTTACAATAAATATGTAAACATAGATGTTTAACAGCTTCATTGTGAACACTGTCAAAGGCCCAGTGTTCTCCCTTTGTCCTCAACAGTTGTGAAATAAAGCCAGCAAAACGTTACCCGTTGTATGTAACTAGGTGATATCCTTACTTATATTGGGTAAATACTCCAAAATCAAAACTTTAAAAATGCTGTAGTATGTTAATGTATAACTTTTTATACTGAATAAACAGCCTTCAGCTAACTTTAAAAAAAGAAAGTAAATAAAGAAGACACCTTTACAACATACCTGCAAACAGTGTTTTGCCTGTAGGACCTCACTTGTGTTGTTTGACAGTTCTCTTTTCTGTTCTCTGCTCCTAATCTCAGGACTAGCTGCACTAATCAGCATTTTAAGGTTCGAAGTAGGCGTCCATGGATCTGCTGGGAGGATTTCTTTAGGTTTTGGGGGTGTGGTTAGAGGCTGACAGTCAGGCTGTATCTCTGTCAATACCGAAGGTGAGGTAGCTGCTTGTTTCAAGGGGGTTTTCAATATGCTTCTGTATGGCTCAGAAGAATGATTTTCCTACACACCAAGAAAAAGAAAAACTGTGATGCTAAAAACCAGAAGTACTATAATCCATTGTTGGTAACAGTCAAAGTGGGATAGAGATCAATTGCATTTTTTGGGTAGCTCAAAGTCAGAGGTTGCAGTCTTACTCTGAACCAATGAGCCCCTTCCCTAAAACTGTTTCTTTGACTGTGCCGTTAGCTTAAGACACAGGGCCCGTGATATTCTTGAGGTGATTTTCCTTTTCTTTCCCTCTAGGGAAAATACAGTCAGAATGAATGTTAATCTGTAGTGGAAAGCAGTAAAGAACATCTGAAACCCCTTTTATTAAGGAAAAAAAACGAAAAAGGGGAGCCAGGAAGTACTGCTCAGTACAAAATTGGTGGATAAAAGTCGTCGGGTCAGGTTTTTGATACTTTTGTTAAGGATAGCAAGTAAAGCGAACGTAAAAGGCGCTCGGTGACTGCCATCCAACCGTTTTTTACGCGCGTTCGTTCGGACTAAAGCGGTTTCACGCCCAGAAGGTGCTGCGGGCGGGCACCCGGGGCTGTCACCGCGCCGGGCCCCGGCGGCACGGCCCCGCCGACCCGACCCACCGCACCCGCGGGTGACAGCAACGCCCGGCGGGGCCGGGTGCTCGCTCCCGCACCGGAGCAGGCACGGAGGAAAGCGAGGCGGAACCGAGGAATTACCTTGTCGCCGGTCCCCATCTCCCCGCCCGCCTGCTGCATTCTCCCGCCGCCGCCGCGCAGCCTCAGGGGGCGACGCTCACCGGCCCCGCCGCCGCGGAGCTGCGCATCGCAGGTCCCGCCGGTTCTGCGGGGCGGGAGGAGGGAAGCGTTAGCAAGGAAGCCGTCGGGGACCCCCGTGACGGGCCAGCGGGCGGGCGGGCAGGCGGCGGCGCCCACCTTGGCCGGTTCCCGCCGCCCTCGCTGCCGCCGGGGACGTCTCGTCGCCTCCCGCCTNAGCGCCGCCGATTGGCCGCCGCCGGCGGGCGGGGCCCTTCCGGGATCCGGTTTAAACATTTGGCGCCACCGCTGTGCCCAGAGAGCTGCTCCCTTCTGCTCCCGTTCCGTCGCCTGCCCGATGCCCACCCTACGATGCGTGAGAGCCAGCACCCACCGAGAGCGGTGCCGCCGCTGCCCGGTCCTCTCCCACCCCGCCGCGCGGCCGCTCCTGGTGCCGATTTGAATTCAACCCGCTGAGCCGCCGAGGAGGGGAGGGGGCGGTGGCTCAGCCAATCACCTCGCAGCCCTCCGCCCCGCGCAGCCAATCGGAGCGCGGCGTTCCCCGGCCGTTCTCTCCTCCTGCCGCCGCCGCCGGGCGGGGGCAGGCGCGTCTCGAGCCGGGCGGGGGGTTTGGCGGGTTGGCGGCGCGGGAATCGGGGCGCGCTCGCTGCTTTCCTCCCTCCCTCCCTGCCCCAACGGCTGCTGGCGTGAGGGAGAGCGGGCGTGAGGGGATTAACGGGATGAGCCTGGGCGAGGGGCGCTAATTGGTTTAGCGGAGCTAATTATCTGCCGCCGCTTCTCCCTGTTTGTCAGAGGCTGAGCCGGTCGCCCGTACCTCACGGCCTCGCCGGCGGCTCTGGCGCCCGTTCGCCGGGTCCCGTGGCCTTCAGGCTCTTTAAAACAACAAAATACATCGTCGTGCCCCAGCCACCCTCCTCCCCGGACCCCGCTCTGGCCCTGGGGCGGGCGGCGGGGCTCCGTCGGCCTTCCATGCTGAGCTTCCCCGGTAGCCCGAGGCCGAGGCAGCGCGGGGAAGGCTGCTCCAGCTAACGTGGGCGCAGCCAGCTTCGGAAAACAGATTCAAGTAATTCATGTGCTCTTAACTGAGAGGAAAAGCACTTAAAAAAGGGGGGGGGGGCGGGGGGAAGCTTAATAACTCACTGATTGCATGGCTTATTGTGGGATGGGATCACTGACTATTGACTTTCTGGCAAAGGGGTATTCTTAGTGCCCCCTGAGATAAGATTCGGTAGCTGTCTGGTATTAAGACGGGCTGTACTCCTTATCACAGATGTTACAACACTTCTATTTTGCAGGTAGACATTTGGGGTTCAAAACCACTTTACTTGGGGTATTTTTTCATACTAGAGCTAGGATTGCTTAAAGACAAAACCTTTTAATGTAACTCTGTAATTTTCTGAAAGGAGGTTTTTGAAAGCATGTAAATTCAAATTGAAAAATTACCCAGGTAACCTTCGCTCCTTGGTATTGCCAACCGTGTAACAGCCAAAGTTTATTGTCTTGCAGTGCATACATGCATCACCTTAAAAAGCGAGGTTTAGGGTTGTGTGGACATTTGGTCTTTTTCTGTGTTTGTGCTTTGATACAATTACTGTATTGGCTTCTTTTTGTAAAAGGTGCACTAGAAAGTGTAATTGGTATGTGTTCTGGTAACCCAGAATTGGTGCGTAACTCACAAGAAGTACAATTATGAATACTAAAAAATGGTGGCTTTTTTTTTCTGAGGGATGATCACATGCAGTACCATGTTTGCTGGAATTTGAGATATTTAAATGAGGAGCAAATGCATTCATGTGTTTCAGAAATCAAACTGGAGGAAAAAAAAACAAGAGGCTTTTACATTCAAGCTGGCACTTGATTACTTTTTTAATTTATGCTGAGCTTTGAAAATTACCCTTATCCCCTAATCAAGAAGCCATTATCTCTGTTCAAACACATCGTAGTATCTCTCATGCTCTTTGCTCAGGGGAGATCTTTCAGAGTCTCAAAGTTAGCATTACAATCTGTCCATTTTGACAGTATCAGGTATTTTAAAGTAAAGGTTACAAGAATAGCTAACATTATTACAGTTATCAAAATAATTATTCTGTTGGTAACTCATGTGCCTCCTTTGTGGTCTTCCTTACTATGCTACTGCCTTTGCCCTTTTGAGATTATACAAATACATGGAGCAGTCAATTGGCGTGCTCAGCTGCAGCCATGAATTTAAACTGTTTGTATTTCCTTCTGCTCTTGCTTGAGCTGCTCTCTGCAGCCCTAGGTATAAGAAGCAGCGCTTATGTTCTTTGCTAGGTACCTTTTAAAGAGAAAAGCGTAAGGATTAAAAGTTGTACGGCCCTGACTGGGAACCAGAGGCACCAGTACCAAGTTATGAATGGGTCTTTTAACGAATAACCTTGAAGCTTTTTGCATGATGATCCTCATCTGGGATGTTTGCTAGTTTCAAGCAATGTGCTGAATCAAGCTACCACCTGATGCCAGAAATCACTGTCGTATGTAATTTTATCTATGCTAGCTCAACTAAAGAGCTACTCAAAGCATCGTCATGTGGATTAAAGGGTATGTGTGATATATCCTAGTGGTTTAGCCAAATCCAATAAATGATAAGCTAGGATTATATGTAAGGTGGTAAATAAGTCAAGAATATGTAAATTGAAGTGCTTCTAGTGCCTGTATTCTAGTTAAGCATGCCTCCTTATCTTGCCCATAGATACTTTCCTCTTCCAGTAACAGCATTAGCTATGCCCTGTGCTAAAGAAAGCACTAATCTGGTTTGCTTTGCACGCTCTGCTCAGAGTCGTACTTCTTGTATGAATATATGTTGTCAATAATGGATTTGTTTTAGCGTGATCACAAGGCAGCCAAGTTCAATATCGTGTGCTTGTGTGCTTCATGGATGCGATGCTGTACTTTTGTCAAGGGGAATTGTAATTAATGACTCGCATAAAACCAAATGCATAAAGAATTTTACTGAAATCATTCTTATCAGGTAATTCCATGTATAAGATCACTTACAGGTTGCACAGGGAGGTCGTGGAATCTCCATCCTCAGAGATATTCAAAAGCCGTCTGGACGTGGTCCTGGGCAAGGGGCTGTAGGTAGCCCTGCTTGAGCAGGGGGTCGGACAAGATGACCTCCAGAGGTCCCTTCCAGCCTCAGCCATTCTGTGATTCCATAAGACGTATAGTGATTACATCTCTGAATGTATACCTCTACTGGAAAGTTAAAAAAAAAAAAAAAAATCATGGATGGTATGTGAATTTAAAAGATTCTGTGGTTTGTATAACCTTCAGAAAACTGAACTTTCTGGAGCTTTCTGCCCTGCTGCCTGATTGTTCAGACTATTTTAGGCTGCTTTCCTCAAGGAACTAGTTTGCGATTATTCTTTCTAGGACTGGAGTTGTGAATTTGTAAGCAATAGTTGCCTGTGGGAGCTTTGCAGGAAAGTGCCTCAGGTTAGGCATATCTGATTCCGTTGTTGAAATACTGCTTGTGGGAATCCTTGCAAGTGCTGCTGTTTATTGCATACTTCTCTTTCAATTGTCATGTTTTCTTGTAATGTTTCCTTTATTCAAGTGACTTTTAAAGGCCATAGCTATCCCTCTTTTATTATACCTTAATTCTAATGTCTGATGGGTATCTAGGAGAAACTGCAGTCTTCTGCAGGTATGTACTTCTAGTTAAGAAGTTCATGGTATGAGCACACCCTGCAATACCTCAGAAATCTCTGAGTAGAGTTGGATAAAATAATTGATATATTTTAAGTATAGATAATGAAATTATTTTATTCAATAAAAATGAGAAGGCGGCAGAGTAGATTCAGAAGTACAATGTAGTTGTCAGAAACCACATCTTTTTCCTTATTCAGATGCTTCTGTAATGGTAATCTCTCCAGTCACTTCAAAATTCTGTAGTAATTAGGATTATAATATTTATCCTTTTGTTGCCCTCACCTTCACTCTGGGTTATGTTGTAACAAAAATACATTTTCATTTCAGAGCTATGAATAAAGTTATCCAGAGCGTGAAGATAACTTAAGACACTGCCTCCTGCAGAAGTGGTGTAAGCACTTGGGTTCACTAGAGGTCAGACTTCTTTTACTCCTTTGTATCTACAAGATGAGATTGCGGTTTAGTCGTGGAGATGTGCTTGCAGGCTGTATTCACGTCGTATTTACCCAGCAAAATGGTGTGTGATTTTGTACACTGTATAACAACACTAAATGGCTTTTAAATGATTGGGGGGGGGGAAATACTCTTAAAGATTAAATATATACAGTAGGGAAGTGATAGCAAATAAGGTGATATGTGGCAGACTGAAAAATCACAATGTCTAAAAGTGATCTCATGTATTTTTGCCATCCGATACCTCCGCAGACAGCGGCGCATAGTCTGTATAGCTTGGGCTGTCAGTAAGATCAGCTCCGCAGTAGACATATGTGGCCTTAGTTGCATGTAGGTACCCAAAGGAATCACTGCTGCCACTTGCCTGCCCAGGAACTGGTGCGGTTGCAGGGAGAAATGATGGGGGAGAAATAACTGGCAGCCCTGAATCTGGGTGCGGGAGCAGTGCTCGGTGGGTGCGGGAGCAGGACGGGAGCAGCTCGCTGCAGGGCACAGCACCAGGGTCAGGAGGTGGCAGTGCCTGGTCCAGAAAGCGCTGTGGTGTGCTTTGCTTGAGCCTTATCTAATTTTGTATTCATTAGTCTGCATAAAATTAAATCATATTAAGGCGTATTATTGAATGAGTTGATTCAATTTCACTTCAGTTTATTTGCTTTCAGTTGTTACATTATCTTTTAAAATTAGGGAAATTAAATCAGCTGGTCAAACTCTGAGGTGAAGGCTGGGAAGGAAACAAAAAAAACCCATTACGGAAACCTGGATTCCTAAACAAACAAATGCCTTTTTCAGGCATGCTAATTTCAGGGAATGCTAATTAAAACTTAATGCATGCACCAGAAACTACACTGCAAGAATATTAATAGCATGGTACAAAGAGGAATAGAGATGTAGCGTTTCGATGCTTCACTTCTGTAGGTGTATTCTTTCTGTTAAGATGAATTAGTAGAGAAGAAGATAACAGCGCAGAAGTGGGTGTATATTCAAGATCAAACACATCTGAGGTTCAACAGGGCACTGTCTTAGCACTGGTGCTGAGCATATAGAGCTAAGAGTTCAGAGTACTCATAAAGAGCATGTTTCCACTTCAAATGCATTCTGCTCTTTGCAGTCAAACATTTTACAGGTAATAGCATTGAAACTATTTTAGTGTATTGTAAATTTCGTTCTTTCAATGTTTCAGAGATGAGCTGTCTCTACTAAGAGCTGAGACTCGTGGCCATTTAAGTGAATCAATTTTTTTGAGAAGTGAAGAGCAATTGTGCTTGCCAAAGAGAAACACAGACACGTCTTTCTCTGAGATGTTATTTCCTGATCCAAATCTAAAGTGTAAGTTGGAGCAAAGGCCTGAACTAGAGGATTAGATCTATATTACTTTTTTATTACTTTTTTACTACATTCTGTGCTTTCCACCCAACTCACTGAAGTCAGAAGTTCATTGGCCAGCTAAAACACAGGGTCAACTCTGTTCCTGAAAAGAGATTATACAATAGTGACAGAACCCACTTTATATACATATATATATATATGAAAAAATAGCATTTCTACAGAACCTGCAGATCCATTGCACGTTGCATGCCTTGGGTCTTACAGGGATCTGTACTGCAAGCTTCAGTGTCCATCAGCCCAAGCTTCTTTGTGTTAGGTATTCTCCCAGCACTGCCTTTTGCTGATGATTGAAAGGAAGATGAGAAGATGAATGCTCAGAGAGAATGAGACAGGAGCAATAAAGACGAGGGGTGGATAAATGTCTAAGAGATGAGAAGTGTCAACAGTGCTTGTGTATGAACCAGGCAGTTACGAGGGGCTGCGATGGTATTCATTCTCAGTTGGGATCTATTGAAAAGAGGTGCTCTTTTAGTGCTACTTTGATAGCACCAGGCAGCGTTGTTATAGATAATGTCACAAGCTCTGGCGTGATACCACAGAGGTTACTGTTGCATATGGGTCAAGCACACAGGATAGTATTAAGTAGTATCTGATACTACTGTTCGACCAAACACTTGGAATGACTAAACAATAAGTTAATTCCCTGCCAAAATGTTTTATGTGATACAGTGGAAAAAAAAAAAAAAAGCTTGCTACTATATTGTTATTTGCAGGAGCCTTTGGAAGATCTTATTTCCCTAAGCGAAACTGCTTAATTTATTTTGTATTTCTTCTGTCATGTATTTATAGTGGCATCTAGTGTGGATTCTTAAAGCAGCCTATGAAGCATTTTTCTTAAGACCTGATTTCATTAGGTTCTTGCCAACAAGCAGCACTGAAGTTCTTATTCAAAAGGATTCCTACTGCACAGACACATCCAAAAGTTAATGTTTGTTCAAAACACAGATTCTTACACAAATTCCATCCCCGCTCAGTGCTTTAGCTGAGAAATAACACACGTAATGTTAAATGGCATGTCAATAGCAGACTACTTTGTGCTGCAGGATTAACAAAACAGACTACACTGACATTGTACAGACATACTTTACTCCTCTGGTTCAACTGAATAGATTCACAATATTCTTGCGTTGAATTGTTTGGCTTAACTCATCGAGTTGGAAGAATGTTGCCTTCACACCAAGGAATAAATTTTCCTCTAGTGTAAACTGACTGGTTTCAGAGGATTCACATCAGGAATTAATTTGGTTCAAGAACGTTAATAGTATTTTCTATCTGAAGATTTTTCTCCACTTCAATGAAATTCTCCTTTCCCTGAATTTTTATACCACGTTATATTTGAAAGCTGCTTCTTTGTGTTTGCTCTTCACATGTCTTGCTTTAAATCTGGCCAGCTCTGCCTTTCTCACTTGAGCCACCTTTTCATCTTAAGGTGCTTCTTGCTCTGTAGGCTCTCGTGCTCTAACATCTGGTAGCTCATTTGTTTCACACTGATTCTCTTTTAAGCCTGCTCTTGGGTAATCCCATCCACAAGAGATGCGTTCCTGCAGGCTGTCAGGTACTGCAGCGACGGGCACATGATAGGCACCCGCACTGGGACACGAGCGTGCATTATAATGATCTCCAAGTTTGTGATGTACTGATGAACATAGTGAACAGGGATTCAGCATTCCTCTTTCCTTCTTTGTGCCATCTTTCTAGCTGAAAGGATTACTTTCTGAATGACCTTTTGCAATTTGAGAAGTCTGTTTTTTTCAAAGGTAGTCGGCACCATACGCCCTCCATCCAGTCTTCCTTGTAGTAAGTACATCTGAAAGACTATTGGTTTGTCTGCACTGTGGATTCCACGTTGTGGAATGGGTAATAACAATTCCTTACTTCTTGGAAATGGCATGCATTATAATGGCATGAAGGGAATAGGGGATTTTGAGTTGCTTCTGTGTGCAATTAAAAGCAAAATTCTGTTATGAGTTGAAAACAGACTTTTCTTTCCATTAGCTAGTTTTCCTGTGTCTTTTGTGTGCAGAGGGAGTTACTCAGCACTGCACAGATAACCTTTTTCTTTTTTCTCCTAAGAGAATGCTGCTTGAGTGCAGTAAATCCACCGCAAAGCCCATAATATCTGAAATAAACTTTACTTGCACCTGCCATCTTCTCTTCCAAATGCCATCTCTATTGAAACACTCCTCTATATTCTGTATATAGCATCTTAACCAAGCTGAATTATTTCATCTGCCACAAAGGGATTAAACATGTCAACAGTAATTATCTTTGCCTTATTCTCTGGCAGTTGTTTTTCCTTAAATATGCTCAGAGGTTCATTATAACTTTCTCACTGAATCTCTTGGTGCATAAATCTATCAAGGTATCATTTGCTGGCATAGCAGGTGCTGACACATGTGTCCCCTCTTGCAAACAGAAGATGGTCAGGAGGGTTTTACTCAGACTTTCTGGTCTGTGGTGTTCTAGTCAAAACCCCAGCTGAGTTTATGCTCTGCTTGGAAGCCTGTTAGGCTGCTGCTGGAAAGTGATTCTAACCTACAAGAGGACTGGGATTTTTGCAAAGTTTTGTGTTAGTAGTAGTAAATACTTAGTGTTTTAAATTCTAATGACAGTAGAGCTGTACTTTGAACTAGAACTGGCAGGGGTGAGTGAAGAGGAGAGAGCAAGCAAGAAGAATGGCGAAACTGATCCCTAAGTTTCATAGACTTTTCAAAGATATGCCACCCCCCAGCAATGGGCTCCTGAGCCCTGTATGTTTCAGTTTATAAAATAACTGAATAATATTTTGTAGGCAAAGTATTTTGAGTGCTATTTTTCAACAGCTAATTGTAATTCTTATTGTTAAAATAGGTTTAATTTCATGTTGTGATTATTTAACAATTTCTGTTACTTAAAATGACTGTAAAATGTCATTTACCAAAGCCTTACAATGAAGGTTTTGATTAAAATATCACAGAAGTCAAGAGAAATTAAAAATTTTGTTAGTATCAAGTTTTTAAGGGTGGGGTTGCCCCCCCCAGAAGATTAAAGCTATGTTGCACTCTTTTGAAATATTTTTATTGGAAAAAAAGTATGTAGTCAAATATACATTAATCTAGAACTGTATGAGAAAATAATTTACAGTCCTCTATTATTGAAGGAAACTTGAGTTTAGTACCATTTCACTGTATTCCTGCTGAAAGCCTAGCAATTAAGGCTAATAACTAGACAAATGCATTTTGGGTGCTCTCTGGGCATTATAATATTCCAGATAAGGTCATTGGCGTAGCCAGCATAATGCAGTAGTACTCATGCTCCAAGAAGGCACAGAGGATGATAAATACGCATTGCAGTGTGCCCATCAAAATAAAATCCAATTTGCTCTCCTTGGCAGCCTCACCAATTCTTCACAGAAACGATAATTCTCTGAGGATATTTTCTTGCGCAGATACAAAGGAAAAAAAGAAACTTAAATGCGTTTGAATATTCATTTCTTCGCTATCTTGTTGTGTTTTGTTTTCCCCCTGCCTCGGAGAATGCAGGAAAATGTGTGGCGCTTTAACAAAGAGCCTTTCTTCTTCTGAATAATCTGACACGGGAAAATTTTGCATCCAGTGAAGATTATGATTAACTGGGGTTTTCACTGTGAATTCCCACCTGGCTGTACTCCAAAACGTGGCCTGTCAGTCAGGTATACACGATTTGCAGAGTTTCCTCCTTTTTTCCCCCTGGAGGGACTGATACACTGTTTAGCCACAACGGAAAGTTGTCCATTAAAACGACAGGGGCCTGGAAGCTCGGCACTCGTGAGATGAAGTATCATAGGCTGTTAACAGTCGTGTAGGCACCTTTTTCAAGAGCCATTTATCCTGAAGGAAGCTTTCTGTGTGTCCTCTCAAGTAAGGGACGCCTTTTCGTTGTCAGTTTAAAAAAGAGAAGCCTCCTCTTTAGAGAACTTTGTCATGTGAAATGATGTTCAGCGGCGTGTACGTGCACCCGGCAGGTCCAGCTCCTCCGTGGCAGTGGGAGACCATGCATGAAGGTTTGTCAATAGGGCGGGACAGCAACCAGTCGGTTTTACACATATTTGCTATTGCTGTTTCGTGTCCGAATTACAGTAGCATCCAGGAGCATCAGCTGAAACAAAGACTATTTTGATATTCTGTTCACAACCGCAAAATACACAAGGAAGGATTTTCCAGTAATTAGCATGCTTACTAGAAAATTGGGCTTAGATTTTCTAAAATCCTTGCTCTACTCAGAGTTGATTCTGGACTTCAGATGCTGAGTCCCTTCCCTCTAGCCAAGCCCATTCAAGCTTCCCGAGGTACCCAAATAGCTGCCTCTGGCTATGCCTGGGATTACTTTAAATTTTCTGCATGATGAATATTATAGATAAACATTTATTGGGCCAAAGAGTGAAGAAGAGCCAGAATCTATCACAGCACATGCATCTGCGAGAAGGTACTCCTGGTGTCTCCAATGAATATTTCACACAAAACACCTGTATATTGTTTGGTGTAGGGCAAGAATGGCAGGTGGATGCCCTCACTTTTCAATTGCAATGTCCTCCTTTCTTTGGCCTAATAAAAAGTCAATTATGCTCTACAAGTGAAAGAGCTTCAACAGCAGAATTGGGAATATTTTCCTGGTGGTTAAGGCCATACTAAGGAGATGGGACAGAGAAGTTCAAATCTCCTTGGGCCGAGCAGAACTTCAAGAGTCTTACTAGGGAGGATTTCCAGATGACTTTTGTGGGACAGAGCAGAGGTAGCTACTTAATTCTAGAAGACGGTGTAGACTAAAAAGCCTGAGGGGGAGAAAGTGCTACTTATCAAAATTAGAGACCTGAGAGGGGTGAGGGTGAAGCTTGTTGAATGTGTTAACTGCTCAGCTTTTCACTGTCTCTTGAGTTTGTAGGTGCAAGAATATGTGCCCTTTATGCATTTAGCCAGCAAATCCATCGCTTTCTTAGTCTATTCAAATTACTACCTTTATATTAAGGAAAGGTGAAATCTGGGGTGTTTTTTGTCTAGGGGGGAAAAAAAGGCAAGGCTCAGACACATCTCTCCGTTATCCATTCTCCCAGATTCGAGAAATCTATGGAAAAATAGAAAAGCTAGCGCTGCTGCTGTTTTTTTATTTCACTCCTCGACAGCTGGATTTCATATGAAAACATGATTAAAGACAGACACTGTCAGGTAAGTAAGGTTCAATATTTTTCCTTTGGAAATTACGGTATGCACAAACTAGCATTGACAGACAAGTTTTAAGCAATTAAATACGGGCAGTGTCAGGTTCATTCAATTACAAAAAGACAAAACCTCCCCGTCCTGGGAATACTGGCATTGTCATTGAGAGAAGAGAGATGTGGCTTACAGAGAAAATGGAGTCAGATGATGGATGGGGTATTGGCATGGAAAGTTATACTGGAACAGACACGATGGAAGCTTGTACGTACCGAAAAGCAGACCTCTCTGCAATGACCTCGGTGGCAGCGCGAGTAGTGCCCTAAGTGGCCTTTCTATACGGGCCAGATTGCTCTTGAAAATTTTGTTTTCCTTCTCGTAATTGCTTGAATGAGGCTGACGAGGTTCAAAGCCAGTTCTCTGCTGTTGACATGGGGACGGTTCGCTGGGATGATTGACGGTCTATTGGGTTGGAGATAAGCGTGTTTCTCCAGTTGTTTGCAGAAAGTCCTGCCTCATGTTAAATCATTTATCTCTGTAATCAGTGAATCGCAGATCAAGATAAACACTTGTGCAGAGTCAATAAACCTAATTTTTATTTTTATAATTAAATCTTAAGAGCCACCTGATTTTGCATTGAATCAAGACTATAATTTCAGCAGTAAACATCTGATATTTTATTGTAATGAAGAAGCTAAGAATGAATAGAGCCACATTTTTGATTAATTAGAATTTTGTTGCCAAGGATTTAATCTGTTTTCCCGTCTCTGTGGAAGAAAAAAACCCACTCTAAAATGAGTTTCTCAGCAGGCTTAATTATAGAAATGTTGAGTGAACTCCAGCAGCAGATATATGTCAACGTTTCTTTGTTTTCCTGGATTAAGGGGGCAAATGGGAGAAAATAGATGATCGTTGAATACTGAATATGGCTATTATTTTTCCTGAACATAAAGTAAGAGAAAAGCTAGCCCTGGACCTAAGCCTTCCTGGTCACTAGCTATTTCTGGGTGAGATAAGAGCGAGTTTAACTCACACTGTAGTAACTCAGACCCGTATTGATGTAGAAATGGCTCCAAGTCTATACTAGCTAGCTGCTGCTATATTAACTGAGGAGTTGCTGTAGTAATACCTTATATGACTTCTATATCTTCTCTAGCTATGCTTCCTTAGACAATCCTTTGGACTGATTCCCATTTTCTTCTGAGGCAATGGGGGTGATGCTAACAGAACTGACAAACCCCAAAAACGAGTTAACTGTACTGCAATAAACTTTACTGAATTACTTGCGATTTATAGATGTAAATGCATTTGTGCACATGGCAGGCTAACGTGTAATTTCTGTGGGTACGAATAAATAGAGCAACCACTTAGTATTTTAAAAGGTTGCTTTCTGTCATTACTTATGGCAGCAGGGGATGCATTTCATTTCTTCTAAGTTTAAAGGAAGAAATGCTTTCTCTTTGCTAAGAAAAGCTACCACACTTATGTGATTTGTAATAAGTAATGTGTCAGTTGCCATATTCCTGCTTTAATGTGTCTCTTCAGGATGCAGAAAGCTATGTTCAGAATAATCATAACCAGACTGTGTTAAAAAATTCAAAAGGATACTGTCTCTATATCAGAAGCGGGGATCCAAATGCCGCAGTTCAGGCTCATCAATATTGGTAAGTGTTTTAGATGTGAGTAATTGAAACTTGCTGCTACTGCGTGCTTCTAGCAAAGTGTGAAATTGAGGAACCAGAAGACAATACCCAAATGCATGGATGCATGACTGCAGCTTGAGAGCTTTCCTTGGGGGTGACTGAAGCATTTTATTGTCTAGTTACCTCAAAGTAGAGAGTACAGAAACACTTCAGGATGAGAACACTTTGGGTCCTAAACTTCACTTCTTCGTTTTACTGTTAGCAAAAACAAAAACCAAACCCCAACCCAAAGCCCTGTGTAAGACTGATTAATGGTATAATAAGCAGTTACGTCTTGCTATTAGCATAGTTGAAACTCTGATGATGATATTTTTAAATTACTTTCTCTGGAAGAGATGTAGTGTAACTTCTCTTGTACGAGGGATGACGTATATGGATTAAAAACTTGAATACAACGATCTGGGCTATTCCCTAAGAAAATGTTTGTGGTTCAATGAGGACTGGGTCATTTCATTCTCCAGCTCACGCTAAGCAGTAGCTGAAGAGCTCTTCCCACATAGAGGAACTTCTTTTTGGGAGTTGTCTCCTGTATTAATCATCTCTGCAGTTGTAGGGAGAGGGATGAAGAAGGAGTCGTCCCTTGTCCCTTTAAAAGCCATGTAAAATAGCGCTAAATAAGTTTGCTTAATAAACAGAGTTCCTGTCAATGGGATATTAGTTCTTGTGCACTAGGTTCTTAAATACTGGATGGAAAATCTAGTATCTCTATTATAAAAGGTAATAGACTGTTTTGTGTTAGTAAGGTGCTTATATAATAGCTCAAAAAATGAAAACTGTTTCCTNACAGGGCATGGCTGAGCTGGCTTGTATCTGATCTTCCAGTTACTCAAGGTAGAAGACCCTGAGTATAGCAACTCAGTAAGAAGTTACCCCCAAAGACAATTTATAGCTTGCCTGTTTGAACAAGCAGCCTGTGGTATATTTTGAGCTACAAATTTTTGTGTAAACCCAACTTTGTATCCTTCTCGGATAGGCATGGCTATTTTTTCCCTGTCTGGTCAGCTACATTTATGTGTCATGGAAGCAGTGAACAAATGTTATTTAAATTAAAGTACCTACATATAGATATATTTATCGCTTACATGAACTACTTTTTAAAAGAGAATAAAATGTTGCACACATACTAGAAATTGCAGCCAAGGAGTCTTTTCACTTTAGGAGGAAGTCATGAATACAGTGAATCCAAATTTCTTCATGCTCCTTCTCTGGAGAGTGAGTCAGTTCAAAATTCAGGTATCGCACTCAAATCCATAGCCTGCCTTAAGTCTGAAACCTTGCGAATATCCAGTTATGAGGTGAAACAAACAGTAGGTTGAGCTTGACTGCTAACTCACGGATATATTCTGCTTTCTTGCTTGCTCTGATTAGTATCTTATTCTTTAAACAGTGCTGCAAACACCACTGTGACTATTCTTACAGGAGCTATATTATGAAAGAATGACAGATTGTGGATGAGGAGGACCTTTTTCATAAATCATTTCCCTTTGCAATGCTTCTATTTTTCTCTTCTGTAAAATAGTTAGGTAAAAATACTATATTTTTCCTGGTACTAATAAGAAAATTTGTAAAGCAAAGGAATTCTTTGACTCCAGGTAGTTGCATTTTATCTGCCAGCCCTCAAAACACAAAAAAAGGTATCAGAAGCTTGAACTGGTATCCCTTCCTGCTCAGTAACAAGTCTGCTTCTTTCCCACTTTCATCATAGATATGGGCTTTAACCTTTCCAGTGTTAATATTGAAACTGCTATTTTTGGGGTTTTTTTTAAAGAAAAAGATTCTTTCAGTCTATTAGAGTGTTAAAGTATCATTTCATTTCACTGCCTGCCTCCTTAAAAGGTTGTCACAGCAGCAGTAAAGCAAAGATTAGTTAAAAGCCATGACAAAATTGTGATTTTATTCTTAACATTCCTACATATAAGAAAACAGGCGACAAAAGATTTCCACCCCACTGAAAATTCTTCTTAACTGACACTTAGTGCTTGGATAATAGTGAGAACATAGGAAAAAAGATTATAGCTTTACGTTAGTGACACTAGAGTTATGGCTGAAGAGGTGCTTTCATTCTAAGCCTTCATTTTCAGGCACTTACAGCTTTCTGAATATATTACCCTTTGGGCTCCCATTACACATGCTTGCTTTCATCCCAAAGGTGGTTTGTGGGGTTTTTGTTTAGTCTTTTTCTTTATTCTTTCATTACATTTTTCTTGGCTATTTATTTGATACCTAAATATGTGGAAAAGTATCTTCATTATTTCATCAATAGTTTCGATTGTGTTTTCTGCACATCGGTGTTGGTGCTTCTGCAGAACACCTGCCTCTGATAGAGGAACCTTCTTTCATAGATAACTACGCAAAGTTCTTAAAACCTGCCTGCTCTGTTTTGTTTTTTACTTCTTGAAATAACCAAGGAATTCTTCCTTAAAAAAGAATCCTAAGGTGTGGTACCATGGTTAAAAATGTAAATATGTACTAACTTATTCATGAAATTGCTCTGTGTGAATAGCGGCTACACATATCTGAGTAATAAGAATAGAGGATTTCTGATGGTTTAGAGCAGGATTCCACTCTCCTTTATGATGTGGTGGGAAAAAAGTGTCTCTTTCACCAACAAATGCCAAAAATAAAAGCCAGAGTTCATACACAGCTTCAGTTTTGACTTTCCTAACACTCACAGACAATAAACCCCCCTTTGTTTATGTACGGTTTAGATTAGCAGACTTGATGTGGGAAAACGATGAGGAACAGGGAAAGTCAAATCCACTGCTACGGCTTCCTGATGGAGCCCCTGTCAGTCCACAACAATAATAATTTCAGTCTCTTGGCTTTCAGTGTAAATGGATTAACTCAAAAGATGAATTAACATTGAGGGTTTTGTATTTCAGTGAGAAACTACTCTGTGTGCCTGTGCATGCGCACAAAAAGAATGAAAGATCAGCAAAAAGAACCAAAGATCATTAAAACCAAACAAAACCCCAATCCTGAGTGGGAAGTTTCTCTAACACGACCATGTCTCATCTACAGCCACCCTTGAGTTAACCCAGCTGGTACTGGTAGTAGC
>VYZW01008055.1:1513-16033 GCA_013401315.1 Balaeniceps rex
CTCTCCAATTTAGAGAGAAGGATGTTGTGGGGGACCGTGTCGAAGGCTTTTTGGAAGTCCAGATAGATGACATCCATTGCTTTTCCCTTGTCCACTGATGCAGTTACTCCATCATAGAAAGCCACCAGGTTAGTCAGGCAGGACTTGCCCTTGGTGAAGCCATGCTGGCTGTCTCGAATCACCTCCCTGTCCTCCATGTGCTTTAGCATTGCTTCTAGGAGGATCTGTTCCATGATCTTGCCAGGCACAGAGGTGAGGCTGACAGGTTGGTAATTCCCAGGGTCCTCCTTTCTACCCTTTTTAAAAATGGGTGCAATGTTTCCCTTCTTCCAGTCATGGGGGACTTCACCTGACTGCCATGGCTTTTCAAATATCATGGAGAGTGGCTTGGCAACTACATCAGCCAACAATGCTGGTATGCATATACCTGCATGTATATCATGATCTGTTCCAGGTGCTGAAACATATCATGTGTCTGAATGATCAAAAGCATACAGTGCTATACATGTAAAAAAAGTAAATGTTTTATTTATAAGTTATAGACATTTAAGCTTTGGTGAAACAAGGACTTTGATACTAGTTAATATTTGGACATTCATGGCAGAATCTGTAGCCTTGAGTTGGAGTCGTAGGTTTCATGTACAATGTAAAAGAAAGATTGTGTGATTCGTAATGGTATGCACAACCCTAAGCAGCGAGCCATCTGAGGTAGCAATAGCAAAGCCCTGAGGACTTATGCATGTTTTAAATCCCCACCCTCTCGGAGGCTTAGGTGCTTAACTGTGCATTTCTCTCCACGCATGATTTGTAGCCATGAAAGTAGGCACTTAATCCTCTTCTTCACAGAAAAACAGACAGAACAAGAGTCAGTCTTTTCTTTTAAAAGGGAACCAGAGGAGAAGTAGGTGGTGATTCCTCTCACCTCCTCCTCAGCTCCTTTTCAAGAGGACATCTCATTTCAGTCCTTTTGCCTGCTAGTACAAGCTCAGTCTGACCTGGAAAGTTCCCCAGTATATAGGCTGTTGGGGAGGATAAGTACTTTCAAACTCTGCCCAGGAAGATATGCAGGTTGTATAGAAGATTTAAAGATTCAATGAGCTAGGGAGTAGGAGTAAGAGTAACCCTGATTTTGAAGTGCAGTAGTTGGGCCAATTCCGTGGGTATGGAAGACTCTAGTCTATGCTTCAAGGACAATTCAGTAAATAACATTTATTCATTATTCTATTACATAGGTGGTGGATAATGTATGGCAACAGTTGTTCTAGCAGAGACCAATATTAAGGACTCTCCCTTTGGAAAGAGTTTCCTTAGCCAGCTACCCTACAGAGCCAACCTTGCTTTATCTCTGTCCCAATAAATACAAAAAAGCTCCAAAATGACCTAAATGAAATACCTAAGAAAATTATAATGCAAACATGCATTATGCATTGCCTCTAGAAATTGATCAAACTAATTTAATTAATTACTTCATTGTGAAAAGGGTTTTAAGAGCCAATTAGGCAAAGCAAGCGGGGACAGCTGCAAGCTTGAAATATAGAAGCAATAAAGTGAAATATTCTTCTAAGGAAAAAGGTGGGGATGACAGTGCATGAAAGAGAAGTGTACTGTACGTGAAAGGCACAATAGCATTAAAAGACACACAAAGAGGGTGACAGCATGAACTGATGGGGGGTGCAAGTGGGATCAGTGCAAACTGGCATAGACTCACTGAATGGCACTGCTTGGAAGGAACGAGCTTGCATTGAAGTAGTCTTAGACAAGGACATGCTACTGCTCAGATAATGATCTAACTGTGGAGAAAGCCATGCAAAGATAATTATCTAGTGTATATAAAAATATATAAATGCGTATGTATTTTAATTTAAACAGTCAAACGTTTGCCTTGTGCTCTGATGCGTCGTGTTGTAAGACTTTCACAATAGCGACTGTCTCCTTGTGTATTTGGACAGTACCTAATTATTGCTGGTAGCGTAGTTAGTTTCTCCAGCCACTGTACACTGCACAGACATATATATACACTCACCTTCTCTTTTTCTGCATATGCAGAAAACATTTGTCAAGGATCATTCAGGGAAATGATACAGAACTAATAACACAGGATCTATCAAAAGGCCGTAACCTATGTTGGGGAGCACCAGGCAGGTGCTGGTACCTGGGCAGCGTGGAAAAAATTTGAATTGAAATATTGAGGTTTTCTCATGTGTGTAATATCATGCATATATATATTGGCCATGGCAGCGTCTTCAAGCTCTGTCTACAGTAAAGAGTTTCACAGTTGTCAGCTGCACTACATGAATGAACAGGCTGAGCAGGGCATGTGGGTTATGCATCCTCTTACTCCAGTGCTCTGAACTGCCAGCAGCACTGCTCGGAAGTGCTGCTAGGCCTGCAAACTGTTGCTTCCATCTTATAATACCCAATATCACAGGCAAAAGTCTGGTAGTGTGAAGCAAATTTAGAATTTCCCCCTTTCTGCATGTGTCACTATGGATGGCTACAGATGGTTCTGTTCTGTACAACAGTCTGTTGCAAAAGGTAAGAGCTATGAAAGTATACGCTTACATATGTGAAAAGTATGTGAATGTCAAATGTCAGCTAGATTTGGTTGGATCAGGTAACCCAGAGTTTACCTCAAGTTCAGTAAAATTTCTTATGGAGGAAAAAAAATGCTTCACATGAAAAAGGGAGATCTCTCGTAGCTGCAAGGAAGGCTGAAGATATAGATGATAAATTGATGATAAGCAAAATTTAGACTTTAATGTTGGTAATAATAATGCTAATTAATGGCATTATTATGGTAAAAAGAAATGGTTTTAAAAGCAGATAATACGTACAGAGTTATCTGTCAAATCTAGCTTGCAAGGCCATAAAGCAACATGAATGAGAGCTATTGTTAGTAAAGAATTTATTTCAGAGAACTCATTGTGTTTTCTCTTCCATAGTATAGACGTTTCTGAAAATAAGCTGAAGGTCACATCTGGAAGACGAGAATGTATTTTCCCACAGAAGATATTAAAGGCTTTATGAGTCTGCCAGAGCATACAGTTAAGTATATGGAAACATTAAAGTTTGACAAGGCACCTGATCTAGATGAATAACATTCCCAAATTCCAGAGGAAACATTAAGGTAAAGTAAGAAAAGCCTTTAGAATGTCTTTTTTTCACATCTTGTTAACAGCTAGGGAAACATCAAAAGACAGAAAGAGGGTAGCGGTGTTTCCCTATTTTTGGGAGAATGTTGAAGAGAGAAGTCTATGGAGTGTGTAGTATGGAAAGAATAATCGCTGCTGTTTAAAGACCAGGCGATCAAACCTGATGAATGAGCAAGATTTCTATGTGGACAGTCCTGAATAGCCAGAGAAAAGTAAACTAAAGGACATATTTTGCCTGGACATAAGAGCCTCTTGAAACTATGTCATATGTAGACATGCACAAAATAGATTACTCTAAAAAGCTAGGCTGAGATAAACACGGAGGGTTGGTGAAATGAATTTTAAATGAATTTAGGAGAAAAAAATAAAGCATGTAAGCTAAAGGGAAATGTTTTATAAGAAGAAATGAAACAAATGAGGCAGAACTAGTGGTCAAAGCTGAACACCACTCTTGTATAAAGAGGGGGGTTACTGTAAAGAGCTGATTTTGCAAAAGAATGAATGGAACAAATGCAAAAATATGGCTGTGTAAAGGCAAAATAATGGTTTTAATACTATTCTGCTAGGAAAGCATGACTGCTTCATTTAATTTAAAGTAGTACAGCAATGAAATTAACCCCACCCCCAGCAGCAGAACACTGAATGTCAATCAATAATAAGAGCTGGACATGCAGATAATAAACTATCTGCACAATGCTTACCAAGATTAATAAAACAGAATACTTAATTTCTACATATAAACATACTTACATCGTATACCTACATGTAATACAGTTATTCTCATAAGTGCTAAATACATACAAGATAGATTGGTCACAAAAGATGGACGATACTGTGCTGAGCTCTAAAGGTTTCAATGTGCTGTGCGGAGTATCCATCTATCTACCTGTTTTATTTTGCTGGAGATCATTCATAGAATCATAGAATCATGGAATCATAAGGTAGTTTGGGTTGGAAGGGACCTTTAAAGGTCATGTAGTCCAACCCCCCTGCAATGAGCAGGGACATCTTCAATTCATCCTCCTACCATCTCTGTCATGTTCCCATTCTTCAAGCAAATAATCTTCAGGTAGAACTTGGCAGTTCTGTAATGTAGCTGTAGTTTATTTTTGAGGTTAATCTGTGTCAAGCTCGTACTGCTCCTTTGGTTTTTGGATGGTAGCTTTAGGCTGTGGGCAGGATCAGAAAAGCATGTTGCACAAATGGTGAATCAAGCAGTGAGTAATGCATGCTGGTCCAAGTGAAGTAACAATAAAACCTTTAGACCATATCATATTTTCATCTTCATGCCACATATGTCATAGACAAAATGATTTTAAGAATATACAAGGGAATTTTACTGTGTATTTTAGCTTGTGTATCTTTCTGCTTGTAAAGCCTTATACTTCTGTACTGTAAGATCAGTTGTGCTGAGCTGTCCCTGTGAAGAGGGAAAAGGACATAAAGCTCTCTAAAATTAAGTAGAAGACCAGCTTCTCTCTCATAAAAATATCAGAGTTTTAAGTGCCAGTTTCTCACAAATCTGCAAGGTCGGAAAAAGATGTGAAGTCCTATAGGGGAGCTGGAAATCAACTCTTCCGAATATTGTCATGTGAAGCCATACTTGCTCTCTCTGAAGGACTATGCATTATTGAACTTCATAGCTGTGGTGGTTTTGGGTATAGGAGGGATGCTGCAGATGGGGAAGTGAAAGCTTCTTACAGCCTTTTTGCAGCAGTAATTTCAAGGAAAGAAATACATACTTTGGTGGTTGCCATTTTTATAAGTTTTTAAGGTTGTTTAAAGCTGAGTCTCTGGCTTGGACTGTTAAGTAAATCCCAGATAATGAGACGTGGGCAGAAGAAAATAATATCTATTTTGAGCTGTAAATGTGGTCAGCAATACCTACATGCTGAGCTGATGTATCCACAGGTTTAAATTCTCTTCAGTGAACTTATTCCATAGCTCATATAAGTTTCAAATATATTTTATTAAAATTGCTGTCTGGAAAAAAAATTGAAAAAAAAAATCCCTTCTTTGTGGAAAATTTATCTACAATTACAACTGCTCAGGCAGTGTGCTTGCCCACTGCATTGTCTTTACATTTTAACATGTTTATTTATAGCAACACAATTTTTAAAAGCACCCACAACAAACAACATCATGCTCCCCAGGCAAATGCATAAGATGGGCTAGAATGTCCATTTGTCTGTGCTGTGCATGCTCATTTAGATTATGGTAAAGTGGGTATAAAACACTACTGGAACACAATGCAAATGATGTATGCCTCTTTGCAATGAGATAAACGATTATATGTGGTATTAGAGCCGTAATTTTATGCTTGTTAGTCATCCAATTTTGATTAAGGGATCATTTATTTTAAGAATAAGTCTGCATCACTGTTCAGGCCTTCTCTTTCTACATCAAGTTGTATGTTAAAGAGCAGGACACAAAGCAACCCAAGACTAGGACAGTTGGGCCTGATGCGGTGGAAATAGCACAGCACAGAGCTGAACACTCCTCTTCCCAGTAGAAGAGGTACAAAATGAAACCGTTGGTTTCTGGCTTCAAAGGTAATTTGGGTTTAAAGGTACTTGGACCCTCAAGGTAAACACTGGGAATTTCCACATTGCTCATAAAATGCTAAAACTGACACAGAATATATTCTTTCCAAACACCAAAACCTTTTCAGATTAATTTCACGATTGTACATATTGTGGGGTTTTTGATAGTTCCTAAAGTATTTCTACAATTACGTTCAAGACAGGTACTCTTGAACCAAGTCAAGATCAAATGAGAAAGGAGGGAGAGCTTTTAGCCAGGATCATATGGGAAAGAGATTTAAACTTTTGCTGCTACCTCCTAAATCTCTCCTGGGCAAGTGTTATGAGTAAAACCAGGAAATTTTGTTTTTTCCTTTCTAGATAATGGAGTTGAGGTAATACAGAGGAGTAATTATCCTTTCTGACAGGTAGGATGGGTGACTCAATGCCAGAAGGAAGCAGTTCTTAGATGTACCATGAGCAGAGGAGTGTGAACATGAGTGCCATCCATATTCATTGCTATTTGGATTCAGGAAAATCCTGCCTGATGGAAGATGTAGGGGGGGGGTCTCCTCTGAGGCGTATATACGAATATATGTTTACTTCATTTATGATGGACTAGCTGATTCCTAGTGCTTTCTGGCCATAAGCTTGTATATGCACCGGAAAAGAAGTCTTCTTTAAGTACATCTGAATGTAAAGCTTTGCTTCAAACATTTGGGGAATGAAGGGTGTCAAAATACAAGCCATCAGCTAAACTTTCTTTACACTGTATCTTAAGCAATCCATTTGCTCCTGTTATATATGGGCCAGCAAAACAGAGTGCCATAATTCAGATATTTCAAGTCATCTGTCATTTGAAGTATGGTGCAACTCTCTGTGATATACCTATAGTGGCTTTAAATTCCCAGCTCATGTGTCAGTCACTGTTGAACTGCTGCAGAGGGTCAGCCCACAGGCAGGGGGACGGGCGCCAAGCCCCGTGCTGTATGCCATGGGGAGCCCGGCTGGAGAGCGAGCTCAGAGCTGGCTCGGGCGGCTTCTGCAAGCAAGACTCAAGCCTTTGACAGCGGGATACACTGCCTGGAAGATGTGGCTTCTCACTGAAGGGGAGTAGGGTCCCCTGCCACCTACTTAGTGCACGCAGGTTGCTGGAAGATTTATAATGCCAGAGTTTTCGGTCCTGGCAGAGTGACTTAATATATATTTAAACCTGTATTAGCTGGGACATATTTCATATCATGGTTTTCTTTTCCTCTAGTTGTTGCCACTGTTTCAGTGAGCCAGCAGGGCACATTTTCTTGAAAGACAGATACGCTTTTTCATGTAACACCCCATTAAGTAAAGCCCTTTAGCAAGGACCGAGAGCCTCTGAAGATCCTCTCCTGGCATAGGATGTTTACAGACTGAAACACGAAACCAGCTGTTTCATTAAAAAGGGAAAAAAAAATCCAAAAGTTTGCAGTTAATCTGCTGATTGCCCTGAAATGATCTGTTTGTTTCTGTTTGATATTTCGCAAGAAAGCTGCTGCTGCCGCTTCTTCTTTAACCTCTTTATAAAGGCTTTGTCAATACCTTTCAAGCATTTGTTTATATGTCAAGTTTGCATACTTTAGATATATGTAAATTACAAGGGTGTTGGAAAAGAAAAGGGGATTCAAGCTGCTGTAGATATGCAAGGCTCTGAGAGCTGCAAAATTAGTGAGCTGCAGGTGTGGAATAGTTGTACTGTGCTGGATTGTGCCTCCAGCTGTGGAAATTGGGGGAAATACGCACACAGCTGAAGTGTGCACACAATAGCATGGGATGTCAGGTAAATCTTCTCTAGAGAATGGCAATTTGGGGTCAAAAGTGTAGTCTTAGTGCAGTGGAGTGGTTTCATGAGCTGTGGTTCTCGGTTTGCATGTGTGGATTAGTAAAGGGCAGCAGAAGCAGTCAAAAAAGTGTGACTGACAGGTTCAATGTATTGCATGGCTGCTATTCAAAACAAATTGTACATGTGGAGCTGGTGGCCATGGGATCGGTATCTTCCTGATGGATGTGTTCCATGTTCTTAGCTTCAGATCAGCCTGAAACAGCTTTTTTCTCATTTTTCTCTGCCTGCCAAAGTGTTCCTGTCTGCCGTTCACAACTTCAGTAAAATTTATTTCTTTCCACCTACCATGCACAGGAAATTTGACTCAGAAAGATGAGATGCAAATATTATGCAGGGTTGACCTTTTCATTTACAGGGTAACTAATTAGCTTGACAAGTGACACGTTTAGTAAAATACGTATAAATCATTAGATAATCCTGCCTACCTCTTTATGGTTGCTCCCTAAAATACATCTTACTTTTGTGGCAATTAACTGCAGGCTTGCTATTGACTTCAATACGAGCAGGACTACAGACTTATACCAAACGCAAAGTACTCAGTCTCTGATCTGGCAACCTTGTAGTTACTTCTTGAGTCATGCTTTGGCACCACAGCGTAGTGCTGACTGAGTACCTTTTCCAGTTCTGCTTCCTTTTTGCCATAGGACAGAATGCAATGTGTGCTGTTAATATGGAAGACAGTAAAATATAAACATTTTTAAAGTAAACTTCAGGGAAAGGTAGAAATTTCTGAGGTGGCCTAAACTCAAGTGGCAGTCTGGACATGACTTTAAGGTGAACCTGTGCAACTGGCTGTACAGTTTCCTTTAGCTGTTATGTGATGGTATTTATGCGTAGACCACTATGCTGAGGTCTGCACTGTAGCTGTAATTTATATCGTTACTTGACCGATCAGCAGCTAAGCAAAGAAAGAGGTGGTCATGTTCATTATTTACTGTGGGTGGCATCCTGGTATTCAAAGGGTCTGAGGGGAGGTAGTCGTGTACTTCATTGAAGGAAGGGGACAGAAGAGGTGGTTACGTAGATGCAAGGGGTCAAAAGAAATGGCCAAGAATTTGACCCAGGTCTTCTAGGCCAACAGAAACAGGCTGGCCGTGTCAAAACCACAAAACCCACCCCCGATTGCCTTTGGGAGTCATTTATGGCCATGAACAGATGTTCTCAACCACAGTGAACCTTGAATCCCGCATGGTTTTGGGTCTGATGTAGGATGATTAGCATTCCCTAGCTCTGGATTGCAGCGTCTGGTTTTTGGTGCCGTCTCACAGTATGGTGTGGCAACAGAGATGAATGGTACCCTGCTGCAAATGGTAAGCGGCAATACTTTGCAATTCTAATGAACCCGTCCTGTGCTCTTCAGTGTCCTTTAAACCCTGACAATTAGCAAGAGTAAAGAAGGGGGAGAAGTCTTACTAGATGGGAGGTAGCAGGGAGGTGGAGCCTACAGCGAAGAGTGCACATTAATTTCACACTGATACTTTGAATTGTCCTGTTCCCTTTTCAGATTTGTTTTGGAAGATGCTTGTATTTTTATTATAAAATACATCAGTTAACTGCTTCACTGTTTTATATGCATTTTTTCCGATACAGAACTGAGCCTGATGTTGCCATTAAATCATCTGCTTTGTGCTTCTTTATTGTTATGTTGTTCCTTGTCAATTTATTGCCTCTTTGCCTTTAATGAAGCAGAGGTAGCAGCTTTACAGATGGGGAACTAAATCACAGAGAAACTACGTGACTTTTTACATGACCTATGCACACAAAATTAATAATCACTCTTATTGACAGGTGCAGGCACTACATGGAAGCGTTGTAAGTAGTTTAGCTATGTTGGCAGTGCTGATTTGTGAAAAGTTCAGTTTTTATGAGAGAATGTATGAGATATTAGTGCAAATTTTCTTCTTTTCCTTACATTTTTACCCATTCAGTGAAGCCTTTATGTACCTCTAGGCCCTCTCCTGGATACCGTTGGGTCAGATTTCTCTCCTCTGTTACTAAAGTGCCATTGCTAAAGCTGCACTGGTTCTGGCTTTTGGCATGGTCCCTCAGCAGAACTGCTTCTTTATGGAGCTCTCTTTATCCTCCCTGCTTGCTTTCCTTTTCCTTCATGCCAGGTTTCTTTCACCCCTTACGGCCTTTTCTCATGCTCTTCTTTTCTCCTTTTTTTTTAGCAGTGTTTCCAGTTTGAAGTTGAGAGCAAGTCTTCCCTCTCTGTTGAAACATTTTACGCCCCTCTGCCATTCACTCTGTTCTTTCCCCCTCCTAGGAGTGGGTGCCAGCAAGTGCTGACATCCTCCCCCCTCCGAAATGCAGTAGATTGCTTTGCTAATTTCTATGACAGAGAACTTTTTTTTTTTTTGCTTTTGCTTTTTCTTTCCATTTTGACATTTCTGCATTGGGCTGATCATTCCCTGGTGAGCTCAGCATAGTCACTGGAGTCATTGGCAGGCTTGCATAGAAGCGTATCCTATGTGAGCCGTATGAGGCATACAACAAAATCTGTGATGTTTATTAGCAAAATCCAAGATTTTGTAAATACCAGGACTTCAGCTGAGGCCTCGTTATTGTTAATTGTCAGAACTGGAAGGCTGCTTACCATATTTTACCTATGTAACTGTACCAGGGCTTACATGCATACAGAAGTAGTCCTTGGGTAGATCATAATGTTACTTAGCAGCATAAGGCGAAGGGCTCAGGCTTGAAAAGGAGCTTTTGGGAGGTTGCCTGGCTAAATAAGACAATTTTAAATCAGGCGGCCTGTATGGATGTCATTGCTGGATTTTTAACAGTGGGATGATGACGTCTGAAAGCCTTGTTAGCAGATACCTTTGAGAAATGAGGAGGATGGTGAGGTACCACTAGGTGAAAGAAGGGCAAATGTCTTTTAAGATGCAGGAAAAAGAAGAGCAAGGAGAATACAGATCTGTCAGCTTCTTCAACACCCAGATAAATGACAATTGATGCTAGAGGCAAAATCATAGTATATATGCTGTCCAGTGGCAAACACCAGACTCAAGTGCTACTTGTGTAGTAGTTGGGTTCCCTCAATGGTTTCAGAGAAGGTGATTCCAGGTGAGGTCCTCACTCTGAATAAAGCTCTGCAGGAGCCTATCTCTAGTCCTTAACTATACAGGCAGCCAGGGGAAGTAAACCTTCGAATTTAGGCTATATTCATACCCTGCAGTGAGACTAAGTCAGTCTGAAAGCAGTGACTATATTCTATATGCTTTTCTGTATAAAGTTTTCAATATTAATCATAGTGATTTGCTTTACTAAACTTTGTCATTGCGATTGCTCAGTAGTCAGAATCAGGCCGTATCTTGGGAGGGAAGAGATTGGAAGAGCAACCCAACCTAAATCTCTTAGTAATCAATTATTTTGCAGCAAGTAAGTGATTAATTTATGATTAATTTTTAAACTATTGAATTAGGAGGAATAAGTGTCGTGGTTTAACCCGGCAGGCAGCTAAACACCACACAGCCGTTCACCCACTCCCCCCGCAGTGGGATGAGGGAGAGAATGGGAAAAAAGGTAAAACTCGTGGGTTGAGATAAAGACAATTTAATAGGACAGAAAAGGAAGGGAAAATAATAATAATGAGAAAAGAATATACAAAACAAGTGATGCACAATGCAACTGCTCACCACCTGCTGACTGATGCCCAGCCAGTTCCCGAGCAGCGGCCACGACCCTCCGGCCAACTCCTCCCAGCTTTTTTGTTCAGCATGACATCATATGGTATGGAATATCCCTTTGGCCACTTTGGGTCATCTGTCCTGGCTGTGTCCCCTCCCAGCTTCTTGTTCACCTCCAGCCTCCTTGCTGGCAGGGCAGTATGAGAAGCTGAAAAGTCCTTGACTTAGCATAAGCACTGCTCAGCAACAACTAAACCATCAGTGTGTTATCAACATTATTCTCATCCTAAATCCAAACACAGTACTGTACCAGCTACTAGGAAGAAAATTAACTCTATCCCAGCTGAAACCAGGACAATATCCACCCCTTATTCTATATCATCTATGTCATGCCCAGGTCCCACACTTTCCAATACATCCCAATTAATCACCACTATGTCTTTTGATATACACACACAGATATGATTGCCTAAGCCTATGGGCCATCCCTCTAAAATGTCCATTGAATTCATTTAGTCCATGACTGTGGGCTTCATCTGTCGTAACAGTCTTTCAGGGTAGGAAACATGGTGTGTGGTATTGGATTGTCGCATGCTGAAACCAGTTCTGGTTCCATCACTGCTGTGCTTCTGTGGTTCTATCATCGTTGCACTTTGCTTGGTTTCATCAAAATTAATTCTTCATTAATTTGGGTGATTCTTACTGTAATATCATTGATATGGCATATAGCAACCATAGCAATGATGACATACAGTATTATATAGCAATTAACATCATACCATTCAGTTCATTGGCTTTTTTCACCCAAAATCGAATCCCCTAGAGGTACACATTGAAATTCTCCATCCTTCCACATTACCCACCAAGTGCACCCAGGTCCTTTTGCTCAGCAAAAGCAATCCCACGAATAGGTTTGCCTTTGCCCAAGGCAGCAATGACCCAGACTGTCTTCCCCAGCATATTTCTTACATGCACTACCGGGACTCTATTCCCTTCTACAGTATGTAAAAGTTTTGATTGGGCACAGCCAGCTTGATTGGCAGATCCCCTAGTGTTGACTAACCAGCTGGCTTTTGCTAAATGTCTATCCCAATGTTTGAACATCCCAGCACCCATTGCTCTCACCATAGTCTTTAACAGTCCATTGTATCATTTGATTTTCCCAGAGGCTGGTGCATGATAGGGAATGTCATATACCCACTCATGCCATGCTCTTTGGCCCAGGTGTCTATGAGGTTGTTTCGGAAATGAGTCCCATTATCTGACTCAATTCTTTCTGGGGTGCCATGTCACCATAAGACCTGTTTTTCAAGGCCCAGGATGGTGTTCCGGGCGGTAGCATAGGACATGGGATATGTTTCCAGCCATCCAGTGGTTGCTTCCACCATTGTAAGCACATGGCGCTTGCCTTGGCGGGTTTGTGGGAGTGGGATATAATCAATCTGCCAGGCCTCTCTGTATTTATATTTTAGCCATCATCCCCCATACCAGAGAGGCTTCAACTGTTTGGCTTGCTTGTTTGCAGCGCATGTTTCACATTCATGGATAACCTGTGCAATACTGTCCATAGATAAGTCCACCCCTCGATCACGAGCCCATCTATGTGTTGCATCTCTTCCTTGATGGCCTGAGGCATCATGGGCCCACTGAGCTATAAATAATTCACCCTTATGTTGCCAGTCCAGACCCACCTGAGCCACTTCAATCTTAGCAGCCTGATCCACCTGCTGATTGTTTCCATGTTCTTCAGTAGCCCAACTCTTGGGTATGTGAGCATTGACGTAATGTACTTTTACAACCAGGTTCTCTACCCGGGCAGCAATATCTTGCCACAATGCGGCAGCCCAGATGGGTTTGCTGCTGCACTGCCAGTTGCTCTGCTTCCATTGCTGCAACCACCCCCACAGGGCATTTGCCACCATCCAGGAGTCAGTATAGAGAGAGAGCACTGGCCACTTTTCTCGTTCAGCAATGTCTAAAGCCAGCTGGATGGCCTTCATTTCTGCAAACTGACTCAATTCCCCTTCTCCTTCAGCAGTTTCTGCAACTTGGCGTATAGGACTCCATACAGCAGCCTTCCACCTCCGATGCTTTCCCACAATACGACAGGACCCATCCGTGAACAGAGCATATTGCTTCTCATTTTCTGGCAGTTTATTATACAGTGGGGCCTCTTCAACATACATCACCTTCTCCTCTGGTGATATTCCAAAATCTTTGCCTTCTGGCCAGTCCATGATCACTTCCAAGATTCCTGGGTGACTGGGGTTTCCTATTCGAGGCTGTTGTGTGATCAGTGCGACCCACTCACTCCACGTAGCATCAGTTGCATGATGTGTACAAGGGACCCTCCCTTTGAACATCCAGCCCAGCACTGGCAGTTGGGGTGCCAGGAGGAGCTGTGCTTCAGTACCAACCACTTCTGAAGCAGCTCGAACTCATTCATATGCTGCCAGTATCTCTTTTTCTGTTGGAGTATAGCGGGCTTTGGATCCTCTGTATCCCCAACTCCAAAACCCTAGGGGTCGACCTTGGGTCTCCCCTGGTGCTTTCTGCCAGAGGCTCCAGGTAGGGCCATTCTCCCCGGCTGCGGTGTAGAGCACATTTTTCACATCTTGTCCTGCCCAGACTGGCCCAAGGACTANTTGTCCTGCGCAGACTGGCCCAAGGACTACTGCATGAGCTATCTCCTGTTTGATTTTTTCAAAGGCTTGTTGTTGCTCAGGGCCTCATTTGAAATCATTCTTCTTCTCAGTCACTTGATAGGGCTTACAGTCAGACTGTAATAGACGTAGACATGGTGCTTTGGGACATGGTTTAGTAGGCATGGTGGTGTTGGGTTGATGGTTGGACTAGATGATCTTAGAGGTCTTTTTCAACCTTAATGATTCGATTCGATTCGATTCGATTTGATTCGATTCAATTCTATTCTATTCTACTCTACTCTACTCTACTCTACTCTACTCTGCTCTATTCTATTCTATTCTAATTTGGAATATGCATTCTCCAAAAACTCACAATGCCTAAGAAAGCTTGTGTCTCCTGTTTGCTAGTTGGTGGAGACATAGCTGTGATTTTGTTGATCACATTCATTGGGATCTGACGATGTCTATCTTGCCATTTTACCCTTAAGAACTGGATCTCCTGTGCAGGTCCTTGACCTTACTTTGTTTTATGGCAAAACTGGCTTTCAGAAGGATTTGGACTATTTTCTTCCCCTTCTCAAAAACCTCTTCTGCTGTGTTGCCCCATATGGTGATGTCATCAATGTATTGCAGATGTTCTGGAGCTTCACCCTGTTCCAGTGCAGTCTGGATCAGTCCATGGCAAATGGT
>VYZW01008055.1:18711-74014 GCA_013401315.1 Balaeniceps rex
GCCAGGAGGAGCTGTGCTTCAGTACCAACCACTTCTGAAGCAGCTCGAACTCATTCATATGCTGCCAGTATCTCTTTTTCTGTTGGAGTATAGCGGGCTTTGGATCCTCTGTATCCCCAACTCCAAAACCCTAGGGGTCGACCTTGGGTCTCCCCTGGTGCTTTCTGCCAGAGGCTCCAGGTAGGGCCATTCTCCCCGGCTGCGGTGTAGAGCACATTTTTCACATCTTGTCCTGCCCAGACTGGCCCAAGGACTACTGCATGAGCTATCTCCTGTTTGATTTTTTCAAAGGCTTGTTGTTGCTCAGGGCCTCATTTGAAATCATTCTTCTTCTCAGTCACTTGATAGGGCTTACAGTCAGACTGTAATAGACGTAGACATGGTGCTTTGGGACATGGTTTAGTAGGCATGGTGGTGTTGGGTTGATGGTTGGACTAGATGATCTTAGAGGTCTTTTTCAACCTTAATGATTCGATTCGATTCGATTCGATTTGATTCGATTCAATTCTATTCTATTCTACTCTACTCTACTCTACTCTACTCTACTCTGCTCTATTCTATTCTATTCTAATTTGGAATATGCATTCTCCAAAAACTCACAATGCCTAAGAAAGCTTGTGTCTCCTGTTTGCTAGTTGGTGGAGACATAGCTGTGATTTTGTTGATCACATTCATTGGGATCTGACGATGTCTATCTTGCCATTTTACCCTTAAGAACTGGATCTCCTGTGCAGGTCCTTGACCTTACTTTGTTTTATGGCAAAACTGGCTTTCAGAAGGATTTGGACTATTTTCTTCCCCTTCTCAAAAACCTCTTCTGCTGTGTTGCCCCATATGGTGATGTCATCAATGTATTGCAGATGTTCTGGAGCTTCACCCTGTTCCAGTGCAGTCTGGATCAGTCCATGGCAAATGGTGGGGCTGTGTTTCCACTCCTGGGGCAGTCGATTCCAGGTGTACTGAACACCCCTCCAAGTAAAAGCAAACTGTGGCCTGCGCTCTGCTGCCAAAGGGGTTGAGAAAAATGCATTTGTGTTATCAGTTGTGGCATACCACTTGGCTGCCTTTGACTCCAGTTTGTATTGAAGTTCTAGCATGTCTGGCATGGCAGCACTCAGCGGCAGTGTGACTTCATTCAGGCTGCGATAGTCTAGTTAGTCTCCACTCTCCATTAGACTTTTGCACTGGCCATATGGGACTGTTAAAGGGTGAGCGAGTCTTGCTGATAACTCCTTGGCTCTCCAGTCGATGAATCAGCTTATGGATGGGAATCAGGGAGTCTTGGTTGGTGCAATATTGCCGCCGGCACACAGTCATAGTAGCAATTGGCACCTGTTGTTCTTCGACCCTCAGCAACCCCACAACAGAGGGGTCCTCCAAAAGACCAGGCAAAGTAGACAGCTATTTGATTTCCTCCATCTCCAAGGCAGCTATACCAAAAGCCCACCAGTACACTTTTGGGTCCTTGAAATACCCTCTCTTGAGGTAGTCTATGCCAAGGATGCACGGGGCCTCTGGGCCAGTCACAATGGGATGCTTTTGCCACTCATTCCCGGTTAGGCTCACTTCAGCCTCCCATACAGTGAGCTGTTGGGATCCCCCTGTCACTCCAGAAATACAGATGGGTTCTGCTCCTTTATAGCTTGATGGCATTAGGGTACACTGTGCACCGGTGTCCACTAGAGCCTTATACTCCTGTGGGTGTGATGTGCCAGGCCATCAAATCCACAAAGTAAGGGATGTATATATTTATATCTTATTATATTAAGGTATAATAAATATTATAGTATATATTTCTACATTAAAATTTAGTCATATGTATTTATTATGACAGCCATCTTATCTGGATGTAAATTAAGCTGGTATTTTATACAGACATAATAAGTATTAGAATTATTCCTCTCAAACTTGTTCTTCTCCGGTGTAGTTTTCATGCCTATAAAAGCGCATGAGTCTGTCAGATGTTCGTAGAAAAGTGGGTAAGAAACACAGAAAATGCTACCAGAAGAGTTCCTGAGATGTCCTTAGTGCGTGCCTTTTTCCCCCACTATACTTACATTATTCATCAGAAATGTTTGTCTGTTCTTAAACCAGTCCCTCTGTTATAAATTTATACCGTTAATATTGTCTTAGGTAATTTGCAGTTACAGTGGTGCTAATCACTATTAACAGAAAATGCTTACAAAAAAAAGGGTTTTTTCTTGAAGCAGCATGGGTCATGTGGTACTTATTTTGTGGGGATGTAAAAGTTTTTTCTACCAAATGTGAGTTAAAAGTTAACAAATTAAAGTCTGACTGAGATATACTTCTCACCAAACATATCACGTGGCTCAGAAGGCTAGAAAGGTCTTGGAACAGCAAGAGGGGATGCAAATGAGACGGGAAGAGAACAGATCAGAACTTTCACCTGCAAACTGAAATCCACATGCCCCTTTTTTCAGAGAAAAAGCCTGCCTTTACTCATATGTTCATTGCAGTGCCTGGCATTTAAGCTTGCAATGGCAATGTCTTTTCCATGTACCGAAGTGCCTAAACTAAAATTTAGCCTAGGTTCTTGGAGATGGGCATTTACTAATCAGCAAATGTACTGCTTTGCAGATGTGGCTAATTGTGTGGCCCATGACTAAAGCGCCATTTTGAGAGTGTGAATTGATTTCATAGAGCTTCTCTCATTTTCCCTCATAAAAGCCAGCAATGGAAGAAGCATATTAGGGCCTATGACAGCCAAGGAGCAGTCTATGATATATCATCACCATTGGACAAGTTTGCTCTGAGCCCAGCCTACAAAGCTTAAATTGTCTGGTAGGTATCCAAATACTGGCATCTTTCTTTCTTACATATCCGTAGTTAATAGTCCCCACCAATGAACTACTCATACCAGAGGAAACACTCCTGTTAAACGGAGAAAAGCTAAAGTCTTAGTCTTATAGCCCTGCTACAGGTCGAACAAATCACCCTGAATTTTTGGTACAATGAGAGTGACAGCTGGGAAAAGCAATTCATTAAAGGCAATTGCATTATACCAAACAACTGTTGTCCGAAATAAAACAAAAGATTCAGTGCAGAAAGAAAATAATCTAAAATAAGGTTGGAATAGGTTGTCTTTTTCAGATCAAATGTTAATATTATTTGTAGCACTGCTTTTAGGAAGTCTGCAATGCTCTGGCTAAGCACCACTGCTGGCCGGTTACCCATCTCATCCTCTGCAGCACCAGGGGAAGCCAGTTCCCCAGGGACCACCTTTACCTCCACCTCTTACCCATGGGGCAGACGGAGTGCCTGGAGCCTTGATACTGCTCCTGCAGAGTTAATTTTAGTGAGAGAGAGAACTGGAGAAGTATCTAACCCTACTGGCTTTAAATTTTCACATTTTGCGCCATCTGCAGAACAGGAGGAAAGGCAAATTAAGAATCCTTCACTTCCAATTCTTGAATAGGAATCCCAAGGTCATGCAACAATATAGTTTATTAACCTGGGCAGGTGACAATGATATAGGCTGCCTCTAGTGTCGTAAGTATTATATTTGATGTGTTTTTTTAAAAGAGTGAGAGACAGTAGATTTAGTATTATAAGCTAAATGTATGGTAGCATATACCATGTGTTATGCATTTAGTTGTTTCTGTATACGTCAAGCATTTCATAAAGTGATGGCAGATGTTGGAAATCTCTGCTGGATTGCAAAATACTAGTATGCAGCATTTGGGTACTGGAGGAAATTACAATATGTTTAAATTCCAGGGTTGCCTTTGCACAGTCATATAACAGCATGACAAATTGTGTACCAATCCCTACCAAGTAGACTCTGCTCCACAAAATATGCATGATACCAACACTGAGAAAAGAAGGGGTGGCCTTTGTATTGCAAGTATCACCTGCTCTTCTTCACTCCTATATGGATCAGAGACCTGGTCATGGTATAATTAACTCACTTTTTCTTGCTTCTTGGCTAAAACATCTGGATCCTGTTGGATAGTCATATGATAAATCTATTGGTAACTTTTCCATTGCCTTTCTAAAGTAATTTGGCTAATGTGCAGAGCTGAACTTCCAGCCAAGTCTGAAAGGCTTTTTTCCCAGTTTAGAAAATGCAACTGTTCCCTATGTGCAGCAATAGTTTTCCCTTAGAAGAGGGTAAAATGGCTCTATTAGAACAGCTTCTGGTTTTCAGATACCTCTCTTGGGAATTTTTACACAGAAAATGGCCACATTGAAGTACTTACGAAAGGGAAACCCTTTTACCTGGTTTGAAGCAGGCACGGAGCACATTAGGTAGGTCTGGATGCCTGTGCTTTGTCTGCCTTTGCAGTGCCCTCCTCTGTAGCACAGGACAGCGTGGAGCACCATTAGAGGCATATCTGCCTCGTCGTTATGGCTGTACTAGCTTTGATCCTCAGCCTCTGAAGATGAAAAACTAGTTGGTGTCAACTACTGCAGTGACTTTTTGCTAATTGCCAAGCTGGATCAAAAAGTGGAACATTTTCATTGGGATTGCATCAGGACATTGTCTCATGCAAGTGGGATGGAGGCAGGCTAGGTGCATAAGGAACAGCTTTGCCCCAGTCCGCTGTGGCTCTCCGTGACAACACGATGGCAGAAGCAGACTGTTAGGGTAGATGTTGGGGATGAGCCAGTGGCATTAAGGCAGCAGGGAAGAGGATGCATGCAGCATACAATTCAAGCTGGCGTGTTGGTCTGGTCTGCAAGACGCCCAGCCTTGGTATCACCAGGCATAGTGCATGTACAGCTGGCTGCCCAGTGGCTGGGTTATCTCAGAAACTGCAAGGCTGGTGCAGTGATGATGGGAATATTTTCCCGTAAATATTCCTTAAACATAAATGATGGTGATGAAATCATAAAAGTAATTGGCTCTTGTAACTCCTTTTCTGAAAACAAATTACGCCTAAAAACATGTGGAGACGTCCTTCTTTTCCAGAATATTATTGAAAATTAATAGACCATCTGAGTCTGCAGTACCATAAAGTCTGTATCCATTTTTTCACATACCTGCAGATTCATCTCCAGCAGCTCTCCATCTGTTTGCAGGCTGTTTTCTAAACCAGTGTGATGTCTCAGGTGCAGAAGAGAGAGACAATAATTAACAATGTGGCCTACAGCATCTTGGGGAGCAATTAATTGTAGTGAATGGATGGGGGAGGAAGAAGAGGGAAGGTAAGCTTTGCACATTTGTCTGCTTGTGCGTGCACGGCTGTGCATATTGGATAGATGTACAGACGGATACGTATATATCTCCCAGGAGGACTATTTTCAGCATTCAGGCTTTCACTCTTTTGCAATGGCTGTTGTGCACAGAAACTACTTGAAAACGACAGTGCCATCTGCACTGAGGAGATTAGGGGGTGTCAAGGAATATTCTTTTTCACTTCTCACATTCCTGCTTCTCTCCATCCTGTCCCTGGAAAAATCCCAGCTTTTAACCTGTCAAAACAGTTTTAAAGCTGGTCTCTGATGTGTAGAAACCTGTGAGACAGAACCATGAATGCTACGTACTGTCAAAGGAGTATGACTGCATGAAAAAATAAAAACTCAATACTGCTGAATAAAAGAACAGGGAGATGTATGAGGCTGCACTAGCATGTGGGGTAGTTTTTTTATGCATATCTATGTGCATACACTGATCAGGGAATACTGAATTTATATATAGGAAGACCATTTCTCTGATTTATACATAGAGAGATTATAGTGTGTCTACACAGCACTGAAAATTAAAGATCTGCACATCTACAGAGAGTTTAAAAATGAAAACCATATGATCAATTAGACTTTTTTCCCCGTAATTTAGGTCCTGAAATTAGAAAACTAAATCCATTTATAAGCTCTTAAAAGCAAGTGGCCTCATTTCAGATGTGCTGAGCAACTACTGCATCTGCTGGCTTCTGTTATTAAGACTGGCTCCGTTTCTGAAAAGCAACTGTCAGGGAGGAGATCCTATAGGATCACCTCTGACGTGTCTAGCTAGCAAATAGCCAAGCATGACTGCAGTACCTACGTGCCATGTGAGCACAGCTGGAGATAAGGAGAAGTGGTGCTGAGCTTTCTGACTGACGATGTAATCTTCTGGGAGGAATCCAGCAGAGATGCTGAGGGAGAAACCCCACCACACACTAATTTAGTATTTTTCTGCTTTGACTTCTTTACTCCTTTTTCATATCCTTCTGTCCCTTCTCCTTCACACACTGGTGCCCACGCTGAATGCAGAGACTATTTGAACCAGCAGAAGAAACTCTCACTGTATTAGTTTTAAGAGTGGGATATCACAGATGTGACTGTTTACTCCTGGGTGCCACACAGGCAAACTAGGTGTTTTGAAACCGATTCATCTCATAAGTGCATGGTCAGATTTGGCAAACGGTTGTGTTAATAAAGGGCACCTGAAAGCTTAATTGTGAGCCCCAATAAGGTGGTTTCTAAACCTTTGACTTTATTCTGCAATTTTGCAATTGCACAAGCACGCGTGCTGCAGAGACAAAATAGTGCGCCCCATTGGAAAGCTAGTAGTGCATTCATCCCTTCAGAGAACAAATTCGTTTGCCCTTTTCTTTTAATGTCTGCTTATTCAAACAATTAAATAAATTAAAACCAAGAAAATGTTCTGCTCTGAGCCACTCTCAAATGTTTTCAGGCAGTAAAATAAATGAGAATCAGTAATCTGATGCAAAACTGATTTGAGCATGTTTATATGTTATTAGGAAGCTAAAAGGTTTATTCATGACTTTAGTTCTGAATTGATGTAAAAATATGTACTACGTCTGTAGAAACAAATGCATGTAGAAGCTGCTGTTGGCTGGCTGCTCTCTGTGCAAAAAAAAACCCCAAACAACCAAACCTCTGGCATTTGTCTTTTTCTCCTCCAAATGTCCAGGCTATGACAGCAGGGAAGACTACAGACTGTCTTTCAGGTTGTGAAAGCTGTCATTTATGCATCCAAGAGAGGACTGTGCTGTGAAGGTAGAAGTATTTTTCTGTAAGGAAATGACATGCTGGGAAAGAATGTAAACTTCTCTGGAATGTGAGGAGCGGATTATGTTAATATCTGCATATCAACTTTGCCCTCTTGATTCACTTCATGCTACATCAATTATACTGTAACTTTTCAAACTGCTGTCTGTAAGCAGTATTGTTAGCTATAGCCAAAGGTTGGGAAAAGATTATCCATTTAAAATTTGATTGCTTGCTCACCAGGAAAGCAACAAGAAGGAAAAAGAAAAAAAACTTTTACCAGATACTGTAAAGAAATGGAGTTCCATCTATTTTCACTTCTAAGTACAATTAAAAGATCAGAAGTTCCCATGTAGTATTCTAATCACTACACCTTCAATATCTTTGAATCCTCCAGTTCTGACAATATAAAAAAATTGCAATGTGAAATATAATTTTGATTATTATATATGCATGACATTGCATAGAAGTATAAATACATATCACACAGAGGTTTCTATGCAAACAAAGAAAATCAGAATGCTTTACTTTGCCAAAGTGCAGAATGCAACATTCCACTGTCACAATAGCTTACTCAAAATCAATTTTATATGGGGAAGTTTCATCAAAATCAACACATTCCCATGAATTTTCTCATGCCACTCAAGCTGCTAACTCCAGTGAAAGCTGTTCAGTTTGAAAATTTTCAACCTGTCACAGGTTCTGCAGGCTTATTTTGGTTTAAAATGTAGTTTTTCACGTCCTGGTTTGTGTTACTCATTTTTTGCATTGTGAATGGAAAAGAATTTATGACGTGAAAAAGAAAGCAAATGGTCACGTAGGGAGCCCTGAAAGAGTAGAGCATAGTGCAGATGAAGCAACTCCCAGTATGTGAGTTTTGTGCACCTGTAACTTCTGTAATTCAGTGATATTTCTTTCATTTCTTCCAGTTCTTAGTCAAATGGCTTCTGAACATAAAGGATGAAGTGCTCTTAACTCATACTTTTAAACACTTGTTAGCAAAACTACTCTTTCATATCAATGGGGGTTAATGTTATTGCTTGAAAGAACATCAATCTTTCATGCTCAAGAAAAGTTTCCCCAGTGCTAAGCATTCACTTGTATGATTAAAGGCGGTCTAGGTATTGACCTCCTGATGTTAAAGATAACACAGAAGGAGCTATATAAATTACACCAGTGAGTGAACGGTAAGAGGGAAGAAAAGGTATAGTGGGAGTGACATCCTCAAAAGACTTACCAGAAAAAAATGCTTCCTGGGAAAAGCGTACCATCATTAGTAATCAACGAAGAAACTAACAGAATGAAAACAGTACAAAGGTGGCTGTTGAAAAATTAGCATTTGAAGATAGGGGAGAATAATATGGAAAGAACTGTTTTAGGCACAAATTCTGTGCTGCTGGAGAGCACAGTTGGAGTCTCTGCCCTCCCTGATTAGCTGTAATCTACCTAAACAGGGAAATGATGCCAGGGCAAGGCATATTCCTCCTGAGAGGTGAGACTTGTGTGTCTGTTTTCAGATCTCTCTGCATGTCACCTGAAGACACAATAGAAAAGAAAAAACAGATGGGAGGAGGAAATCTCATGCTCAGAAAATGTGATTTTATTTCATTGAAATGATATGAGTCCAAGGAAGTCAAGGCTGTTTGGTCCTGCAATAACAAGGCATAGAAGAGCAGAAACCTGTAGCAATAGTGGAAATGTTCATAAATTATTTTGAACATGCCCTATTGCAATGTCCTTGGTTTCAGAGAGAGCTGGTTCCTTTAGCCCTGTGTAATGATGAGCCTGGCCTAGAGCAGTAAGAAAGGAGAGGATGCAATCAAATGAATTATAAATCAGAATTCAAAGTGCACTGGTAGGGAAAGGGCTTTTTTTCAGTGCTTGTCTCTTCCATGCTGCTGCCAGTCCATGATGATATGGTAAAGCTACTGTGTACCAAGCAAAAATCGAAGCAAAAGAATATTAATAAGATAACGAATTCTTCCTCTTCCCTATTTATTGTCAATGAGGGAGCTCTTCATTTACACCTCTAAGAATGGCTGGCAGTTACTGTGTTCGCTGTCTCCTGACCTACAGTTTTTCCTTAGCCATGCTATGCATATTTTAGCTCATTTAATCTTTCTTTTGAAGTCATTCCCTCCAGCTCTTTACCATTTGTCTTGCTTTTGTCTGAACTCCTTCCAATTCATCCTGGCATGGAGGTAGCCAGATGGGGGTATTTGGGGTGTGGTGACCACCCAATCCTTTCCATTTCCCAGGTCACCTTGGTAAGCTCACCACTGGTGGCCCTGGTGCCTCCCTGCTCCCCAACTCTATTTTACAGACTGCACACCGTGGAGCATCTAATAAAAGAGCTGCAAATTGCACTGGCTGTTAGTTTTGGTTTATTTTTTGTTGTTACTGAATACCACAATCCCAGTTCTGATCTTTCTTCTTGTGTATGCTCCTTAGATCTTTTTCAACATTGCTACCTTTCTGTTTTCTTTCTCCCACAGAATATCTGTGCTGCAGTATATGATTCGTTAGATATGCTCTTCTGCTTTTTTCCAATATGTATCTCCTTCAATGTTTCTAGGCAGTATCACCAGGCTCCTTAGTGCATTGCCTTAGGTATTTGTGTTTCTCCTTGGTGGGCTCCTCCTGTGAACTAAGAAATTGATTATTGTCTGGACTTTATGAGGTCAAGTCACATAATGATCCCCACATTACAAACAGCAGATTTTGGCTCAGTTTGCTGCTCTTTTTCAATTTCTCAAGTCTCTTTCCAGAGCCTTAGTCAAGAAGACAGGCTGTGTAGTTTCTCAACAGGTTTCCCTGCTATGCTTCTTGTTTGGAACTGACGTTAATTAACAATTCTTTCCAGCACTTGTTGACCTTCAGTGGTGCTTGAACAGTGGGTTCTGCAGCCTTGAAAGTGAAAATGTAAATAATAGAGATCTCTCAGGCCAGTTTTTAGGAGAAGAGATTGCTGTCCCATCCCTGAGCAAAAGTAATATTCTTCTTCATAAAACTAACACGCATCCCCTTCATTTTTCCAAATGTGAAGACAGTGTCAAAGGGAAGGGTAGTGGAAATACCATGTCAGGTGTCTCAGTGTGATATTACAGGTAGATAAAGCACGGTACCCTGAGTATCTCCAAACCAATGAATTTAAGAGTGTTTCAAAATGTTTCAAATGCCTTATTAAAATCCAGGTCTTGTATTTATATCCTGTTCCATGAACCATGTAGTTTATAGTTCTGCCAAAAAAGCTATCAAGATGCTATGCATTATTTATTCATTAATATTTCATGATTCATACAACGTATTCATCTGGATGTTTGTTTGTTTGATTCTCTACTGTGCATGCTGCTGATTTCCTGTACAGTAACAATTGGATAAACCTGTATTTTGTTCTTTGGAAGGTCTCCCTGCTTGCTACTTTTGTAGTTCCCTGTTTCACCACAGCTTTTGAAAAACAGCAATTAAATGATTCTCCAAATGCTAAGTTTGTAATCCCCCATCATGTGTACAATCTCAATCTACTGATTTTGAAACATACAACGAGAGTGTAGATCAAGAGGAGAAGCCATCACAATTAGTGACGTCCATGGACAGCCAGAAGAGTGGTAAAGCTCAGACTAGAAAATCGTTTGCTATAGAGGTGCAAGAAGTTGGAAAAAATCATGTAGGTGAGAGGTAGAGAGGGAGTTTTCAGAGAAGAGATGGAGACTCACCTGGATATATATATAGCAAAGCAATCTTTTGCACATGTCAGTAGATCAATGTGTAGAAAGAAAGGGTGTGTGTATATGTATGTGTACACACACACATAAATACATATATGCATATTTGTGTGTGGATGTCTACATCTTTAGACTTGTAAGTACCAAAGGAGAATCCAGAAGCAAAATGAGTGTCAAATATCTTTGAGTAACAAAGAGATGGGCCATTTGGAGGTCAAATTAATCCTCTGAAATGAATGCAGTGTGTATCAGCACTGAATTTGACCATATTACTTGAAGAAGAAAGGTGATAATTTAGAATCACATAGATTCATGCATGTGGGGATACACAGTGTACACACAAAGAAATAAAGAAACAGGGAAATTAAGGTATGTTGAAAGAAAGCTGGAATAGAACTGGAATCAGAAGATATCAACAGAAGATCAAGACTGGGAAGTCAGCATGCATTCAGCCATGGTGCCATAACACAGATTCCACTAAGATCTAGGATTCAGAAAATCTGAGTTCATTTGCAAGCATTTTTAAAAATACTAGCATTGCTGCCATAAAAAGGTTTCCTTTTGATTGCCAGAAATTATCGTACTGGATCAGAGCAGTGATTCATCTTGTCTAGTATCTTGTCTCTGACAGGGTCTAGGATAAGATATGTTGGAGGTACAGCTGAAATTCCATAATAGAAATAGTCAGATACCTTCCTCATCATAATGCTTTGTCCTATCCCTAACAGTTAAGCAGCATCATATATTATCCTCTACAGAGTAGAAAAAAAAAGAAAAAGAAAAAAAGGGGGCAATCTTCTACATATACAAACAATCAAGAAAAATAATTCTGTGTTTTGGACAGCAGATTGTTGTGTGGGACCCATGTGTCTGCTTTTGAGAAGGATTGGGAAAGCATCCTCAGGCACAGTTTAATTCCTTAACTGAAAAACAGGACTAAAAGCAATTTCAAATCTACCATGTATTTTGACAGAAAACTCCATGAAGGATGACCTTGTGTTAAAAGACACTATAGAAGTATTTCAGACAGGCAATCTGTATTGACCAATACACTTCAAAGACTACAAATACTGTATTTTGGGCAAATTTGTTTGCATTGCTGGATGCTACTAAAACATGAAGACGTTTCTGCTTATTTAAGGATCTAATGCTCTAGGTCTCTGAGCCTGCATCTACCTTAGCAAATACTGCAGCTCAACAGAACTGGATCTGTAGGGGGATCCATTTGGTGCGGAGGATCTGATGTACACATTGTACCTGATTCCAGATTAATTTAACTTTAGACTAGCTCTACTCTGATCCCAGGGACTGAAGGAGGGTTAGGAGTTGGAGAGCAGTAGGTGCAGTCCTGAAGCTCATCTTCCAGTTTAGTTTCACCTAAAGGGAATCCAATTCTTGCACCCTGAGACTGATCCCCAGTGCAAACCAAGGTGTGCTAATTGGGAAAAACTGGGAGATTTGGCTTCTGATCTGAACTAAAACCTTAATGGAGACCCAAGTGGAGAGCTCATTTATAAAGTAAGTAAAGTAAATTTATAAATACAAATAAATTGTGTGCAAAGACAGATTTTTTTTTTTAATCAAAGAAAAGGTTAGTGGATTTGATAAAGATCCAGTAAATGACCTCATTTACATAACTGGAACTTCAGCTGACAGAAACCATCTACCTTCCAGACCATTGTTTGTATGCATATTTAAGCACAAAACCACACTATATATTAATGGAAACAGATACACTAAGTTATTTTAGATAGTCAAAATAATTTCTGCATGTGCTTTTTCTGTTTCTTTTTTTTAAAATGTAGTTTATTCAATAGCTGTTTAGAACAAAAAATGTAAGGGGGAGGCACAATGTAACTGTAGTGATTAAATGCTAAATTAATTTCATAAATAGAATTAGATAATTTAAAAATTGTGTTACTGAGGAACAGTATCAGAAATTCAGTCCTCAGTTGCCCACAGGTAGCTCTGAGGGCCCTCTGAGATGCCCAAAGGGCCCCCCAGATGTCTGCCCGGGGCTGGCTGGTGTCAGAGGGGGCCAGGAGGCATTCTCCACTGCCTGGAGCACAAGGTAGGGGCCAGGCTGGGGGCTCCACGGCACCCAAATGACACAAAGTGCCTGTATTTAGGCATCTGAATCCCAGACAGATGTCCAAATGAGCTCTTCCTAAGGAGCTCCTTAGCATCCACTAACTAAAAATAGAGTTTAGCCATTTACATGTGAATGCCTAAGTGTAAATGTCTTCACATCAATCTGAATCCCTCCCCTGATGTCAAATGTGTAACTCAATATGAATTGTCAAGACAAGGTAGAAAAAGATATGACCACATCCAAAGTCATTCTGTTTCGTTTTGTAATTTTTTTTTTCCCAGATACCTGCAGTTAATTGCCTCCAATTAATTAGCTTCATCATTGTTCCTTTACAGACTTTGAGCAAGCAAAGATAACTAAGCAACTGCTTGATATTGTCTTGTTCTGCACCTGGTATTATGTGCAATGCTGTGTCACCAATGAGCAGATCTTGCGACACATCTGTCATGTCGGGATGTGGCAGAGGCTGGTTTTCTGAGGAGCGGGGCACAGAGCTAAGTGGAATGGATAAATACAGGAATAGCTCCAACACTGTTAGAAAATCAGCCGTTTTGGTAGTCCCTGATCACGCTCTGCTACAGCCATATTCTACATGTCTGTAGCCATACCCTATATGTCTATAGAGAATAGTTTTCTTATAATGGCAATAATGAGGCTGATTAATGTAATACCAGTCAGAGACCAGTCTATTTCTGTAATGCCGAGATAGAGCCTTTTTAAATAAAATGAGCTCCTGCTTCTGGCTGAATACTGCTAAGCCTCAAGAAATATGTAAGTTTTTATGAACTTCAGCATCATCCATCCTTTCTCCCTGTCTTCCTATTGCTTATTCCCCACCTGCCCCTCAATTTCGCTCTGCCTGTGTGCCCTCTCCTTTCTTTCCCTATCTAGGCTGAAGGATGCAGTCCTCATCCACCTCTGACCTGACCTGACACCTTTATTTGTGCTCTAATGCCAGTATGTCCTCTTTGGCCAGTCAACTCTTGCATACGGAAACATCCCAAGATTTGAAAACAGCTGTCACCAGGTGTTAGCTGGAGATATGCTGGAGCCCGTGATTTTGAAAGAACACTGCAGTAAAAAGGATTAATGAAAACCTGTTACATATGGAAAAGACTTTTCCTATCCGGCAACAGAGGCAAAATTCACTCAAAAGCAGAAGGTCAGTGCAAGGGGAATAAATCATCTAATCATAGCTTGAGAAACTAAGAAAGATAAAGATTTGTGGTGGCTTTCTACACAAGGATAAATTTCATCGGGGTAGAGCAAGACTGGGCAGGTCTCCTCGGGTGCTGTCAGGGCTGATGGGACATGAGGCAGCTCTGGCTAAGAGGCTGGATCACCACATTTGCCTGGTGGCAAACCAATGTGCTCAGCTCCAATGTGCAAACTGATATGCAGCCCTGCGTACTATGCAAGTGTGTGGCTTTCGGACAATGTATGGCTGACGTCTGTGCAGCTCAATGCAGACAGATGGGGTTTGTCTTTCTCTGTGTTTGCTCAGAAAGGTGTACCGCAATACCAGACAGAGATACCAAAAATCATATTAGAATATCAGAATTTGTGACTTTCTCACTTATTTTTTTCTTTTTTGTATCATATTTTCTGGAGTTTCTTGATCAGCTTAATTGAATATCTAATTATTCTGTATTTGATTACATTGAAATATACATGCAGCTTTTTAAAACACTGTCTTTTGCTTCAAGGTGGATTGCTGCTGGCTCAAAAGCTCCTTTCCTTCCCTTTTTGCAGTTGCTTAAGATGGGAGCTGTGAGACTAAGGGAATGGACAGCAGATCTACTAAGCAAAGAAGGAGCTGGGAAGGAAATACAATTCTCTGAGCTTTGTTGTTCCTTACCGGCAGTGCTAGATAGTGCACTTAACATCTGACCTTGTATGAATACTGTAGGAAACTTTGTGCGCCTTGGGATAACCCATTCTCTGTTAATTCTTGAATATGCACGTGTAGTTTAAATGTTTATCATGGTTGTTTTTTAATGTTTATCCTGTCATAATGCCTAAAAGCCATGACCAGCTGCGTCCTACTGTACTCAGTTATATGTAAAAGTACATGGTCAACGGACTCCTTACCCAGGGCTCTTGGAAGTCATGTGTGCATCGGGGCCCTGAGCACACCAGATGTTGCTGCAGCCTCCTCCTCCCTCCCCTGGTGTTTGGCTGCCTGTGCTCAAGGCCATCAAGCTCTGATGTGGTGCTGCTGTTCAACCAGGCTTGGCCACGGCTGGGGAAGCAGCCCAGTCGTGAGGAGGAGCTGTGAGAAGCCTCCTCTGCGGAACACCCCTTAGCTCAGGAGCTGCACTGCAGCTCTGTCCCTAGCACTGGGTCCCTGCATGAGCCACACTGCAGCCGTGCCTGCGCCTGCCCATCACCTGCTCTTGCCTCCTTGTCTTGGCTCCGCAGCCATCCCATCCCCTTGGCCATGCCTGGCTGTCCCGGGTCTGTGGCAGGCCCTGGTTGCTTTTCCTGGCCCAACTCTGCTTGCCAACTCTGGCTGTGGTGGGATGGGGCTGTGGGAGGAGGTCCCTGCCCTGTCCTTCCCCACTGCCTCAATGCTCCCTGCCTTCACTCTGGAGCCTGCTCTTGCTGCTGTCTGACAGACACGTCTGGTGCTGTGAGCAGGTATTATTTGCGCAGATATAGTCTTCCCGTACTTCCCAGGTAGCTGTACATGTTTAAAGCCACGTATCCCCTGACAGCTTGGAGCTTACCTTACCACACAAGGGCGCTAAATGAGACTGTCCTATGGAGCTTTTTAACTGTAGGACAGAGGACATTCTTCAGCAGAAGAGGTTACTCAGAGGGAACTAAAGAGCAGCTTGGCTATGAAATAAGCCCTGAGGCGACTGTGAAACCACTGAAAAAGAACCAGTGAAGGATGTAGCTATAATGCAAACACAGGCACAGATGCCCCTGTTGGGAAGATGTGCTTCAATTCCAGGCTTTGTGAATGACAGTTTAATTGCTGGGTCTCTGTGTTTGTGCTTCATCCACTACAAAGAAGAAAATAAGTGGGAATAGAAATACGGGAATAGTCATGCTGGTTGTAGCTAAGCTGTACTAAAACGCTACATACAAGCCGATGGTTTTATAATGGGCATATCTGCCCACCTCACAAAACCACTACAAAAAATGGCAGGATTTGCAGCATCTGCTGTGAAAGTTTCAGCTTCAGAATAGCAAAAGGTGTTGAATGTTGGAGTTTTGGAGTTGAGATGCACAGGTCTTGATATTCTTAGTTTCTTCTTGTGCTCTGTGAATGAGCCCTAAATCCTGGCCTCAGCAGGCACATTTTCTCTTACCTTTTTTCTGGATCCCCACCAAGATGTTCATTTTTTCCCCTACTACTGAAAGCTGGCTTTGAGCCTGTTATGATCTCCTTGTGTAAATCAGGCTCTCCTTACACTTTATCCACTTAGCAGAGCTAGCAAGTTTAACAGATATTTCCATGATCCTCTCATTCTTTTTCTAGAAGTTCTACTGGGTTTGGCACTGCATCTCTCAAAAGATGTCAAATATTCACTGCAAAGTTTACACAGACTATATCACATTTTCTTGTAGTGTAGTGCTGACGTGGTCTAAGCTCTACTCTTGCTGTAGATAATGTACATCTTTGAGCCTTCTATTACCTTGTGAACATTTTGCACTCTTTCAAAAAAGGTAAGTTATTCCTCAGTATAGCGGTCTTCTGTGTAACATGAGCATGACCAATTCTCCTCACAGGATATGGCCATACAGCTGCCCCACAGCTACTTCTTTCAGCCTTACCTCCCAACAAGTCCTAATATTCTTTGGCGATTCCATCTACCTCTCATAAGCGACTTCTGCTCCCTGCTTCTGCACCACTAGACTTGAAATTAATCCTGCTTTACCACCAGCAGGCTTTCTTCATCAGAAAACCAAACGTTCAGTCAGTTGTCCCAGTCTGGAGTGAACTTTGTACCTGCCTTTCAGCAATAATGTATTAACTATGTTCCAAGTTCTCTAAGAAGTTTCTCAATGCCATCGCTGCTTCTGTATAAACAGGTTTCTAATGTCTACATGTTTATACACCTGACTAGCCCATCAGGCTCTGTTTAGTTTGTTTTACATAGGGCTTCTCTGTTCATGGTTCTGTAATGCCACCCTGTCCTTTATCAAGAAAAGCCTTTTCTATTCCAGACGCTTGCTGTCTGCCTCGTGAACAAGATTTCTTCTGAAAATGTTGTCTTTTTTCTACCCTCATTTATATTCTCCAAATAAAGAGAAAGCAAACAAAGCAAACGTACACTAAATCTCCAAAGCATTGTAGCTTGGTCTTGTGTTGTCAGGGAACAGCTATGATTCAAGTTAAATGACAGACAGAAGTCCTGCCTCAGCTTTGGTGTTCTTAAGAACTCCTGGAGGACCTTCAGTGTTCAGGCATACCATTTGCTTCTCACTTTCCTACAACTCCTCAGGGTTAGTCCTATGTTGCTGGCCAGTGAAAGACGCCTCTTCCACACAGGTTCTTGCATTATCAGCTCCTAAGATGGCCCTTGCATTAAAGTGCACCCTGCTGCTTTACAGATACCCTGGAGGATTGTATTGCAATGGTGGGCTTTGTTAGAGTACTCCAGTGTCCTCCTCTCGAAGATAGCTATGCCAGTAGGAATGGGATGACATAAATGAAAGGAAAGTGAAATATACATTTGCAATGTCAAAATTGAGTAACACAGTCACAGAGCCTTATAAAAATGCAGGCAACGGGAACACAGGAAACCCAAGATTGAGTTTACCCTTGTATCAAATCCAGGAGACCCTGTGGAACTTCTGTTGGCAAGGTATGAAAGTGGATCTAATACGAGTGGGCAGGGACTCAAATATGGTCTACGCAGCATGTCCTCGAAGTCCTGGCTGGTAGAAGCCTGCTGACCCTGATGTGCCAGGCTCTGCTTCTGTTTCCATTCAGAATCAAAGACTTTCTCATCCAGCTCATGGATTTCCTAATCCCTCCCAGTATATCACTGGCTTCCACCCACTGCTTTGGAAATTATGATGTTCTTTGACAAAGACAGGTGCAATTATTGCCTGCTTAGATGATAAACAGAATCAGATAATGGCTGCTTTGGTATTGGATTAGGTATCCAAATTTAGTTCCTGTAAGGGCAGGAAACCCTTTTCCACAAGGCTTGGTAGTAATATTTTTTCTGTTATGGATGGCATACATCATGCAGGTGCCATTTGCTACTCAAGCCTTGCACAATTACATAATTATGTAACTTGTGTGTGCTGCATATTACTGGCACTTGTTTGAGACTACATTAACAACTAAACTTCCCCGAGGGGGTACTGAGTTAAGGGGTGACATTCACGTGAACTCTGTCCTTGGGAGCACTAATCAGTACCTGGCTACATGAAAACTAGCTGTATCTCCTGTTATTTATATCCACGAACAAAGTAAATAAAATCACCAAGTGATACAGATAAGTCTAAGGTCACAGAAGCAGAGCTTATACTTGACTTAAAATATGCAGTTCAACTTCTATGGTTTGATTTAAAATTTAAAATTAAAATAAATATTTTAACAACTCTAGATACTTGACATGAAAGTAATGCCATTATCAATTGCAGGAGGTTATGTATTACTAGGACTGACTGTCCTTGTGAAGCACTTCAGTAACAGTGCATAACTTAACTAGAGATGAAAATCCCTAATTGCCAAATGTGTGGACCAGGACACTTAGCTTTCATGAAATAAATGCAGAGGGAGATGATGTTGCTGAATTGATTAGCAGTAGCAAATACAAGTCATAAACAGGATGGGGATTTCCATTCTTCTCGTATCACAATGATGTGATCCCTAAGCCAGTGACCTTACAGTCTAAAATAAAGACAAAAGGTAGATATCTGGTTTGGGGGGTTTTCATGTAAGCCAGTGAATATGCCGGTACATAGGCAATGTTCTCCTAATGACATACCTCAACTTGATTTGAAATGTCATTGGTGTTTTTGTAGGATAATTTTAGGTTAATTACTATTTGGGAAAGATCAGGTTAAACCTTTCTGTGGTTTAGTAGTTGGATAATTTATGATCTCGCTTGTATATCAGAGACTCAAAAGCACTTGCCTGGGAAACCCGCAGTTCACTTTGGTTGCGATTTTGTTTCCTTGAGAAGAGGGGAAAGGAATTTTTGGTGCTTACTGTAGCTCTCTGGAGGCTATACCTACATGTGCAAGAAGTTCAGTGCCATAGGAAGAGATCCAGCTGGTGCTGAGGACCTGATGTGGGCAATTTTTCCCCATTTCAGGTGAGCTTTACTTCAAACTAGATCTGGTCTGGTCCAAAGGACAAAGTGGTCGTAGCAGCTAGAGGGCAGTACATGTGTTCCTCAATCCCATCTTCCAGTTTGATTTAATTTGAAAAGAATCTGGTTCATATCCTCCGAGACCTTTCCATCATATGAATCAAAGCACGCTAAGTGGCAACAGTTGCGAGATCTGCCTTCAAAAGCACGTTCACGATCTGAACTAAAGCACAAACGTAGGCACACTCTGTATGAAAAACACAGCTGCACTAAAAGGATTCAATAAATGCCTGGATTTATTATTTCATTGTTTTTAATGTTTTGCAGATTTCTGAAAAAGAAACTCAGAACACCCTGATCTAATTTACTAATTGGCTTAAAAATCACCTCTAATAAACTATGTAATTGTACAGGGAAATGGTGATTTCAGTCCAAGTGTATTATTTGGTGTGTGTAACTCCTTTTTCTGTGATGTTCACATTCAGATGCTGCTGAGGTTTTATAACATGCTGTGTGTTTACTAAACCGCCTGCTCACCGAGCATTAAGAATATTTGCGTGTATGCAACGTTCAAGGAAATATGAATTCATTTTGGCTGATTTTTGTCAAATAAGCAAATCTAATTCAGCTTGCTCTTGGATGACAGTGGCAGTTTAATATCCTTTTTGACTTAATGTAACTAGCTTGCTATAAAAAAAGAAACAGTTTAAAGCTAACATTTTTTTTCCCAATCTTTCATTGCAATTTCTATAAATCAACGTAAAAACAGAGTGATAAAAATCATCATTAGCCGGAAATTACCTTGACTGAAATCTGAGGCATGTAGCTCAGCTAGAGGTGCTGGAACTAGAGCAGTCAAATATAGTTCCAATTAAAAATTATAAATTAAAGCTGAAAGAGTGTGGGACCACCTGCCTGATGAACAATCTTACTTTCGTATACATATATAAAAAGGTCACTGAGTTCCTGAACTCATAGAGATTAGAGCAAATAGACTCTGTCTCATAGGGTCTCAAGAGAAAAACAAGCACTTTGAAACTACTCTCCTTAGGATGTAATATTGTGGCTGAACTTCCTATCACAGGAAGATTTACCCTCTCGTTTGTGGATATAAGAAGGAAAGAATAGCTAACCAGTTAGGAAACTAATGGTTTCAGAGAGCCAATTAGTTATGGAAGTTTGTTGGCATGCAGGATTCACAAGTTCAAGCTCCCCTCCTCCTCATACAGACTGGCTGTGTGCGTGGCAGTTTTCTTGGGGGATTACACTCTTCTGGCCTGGGTCTTCCATGCTCAATCAGTCCAGCCCAGTCCAGGAAATCATTTAAATTCTCATTTTCAAAAGGGGATTTCTGTCTGTTCCCCAGACTCCCCTGAATCTTAGAAACCATCCCTAAAGTTGGTCCATTTCTACGAATGGCAGTGTTGATGGAACAATATATTCCTGTGAGAACACTTTTTGCCAAGGCAACTGTGCCTGGGCTTTTATCTTTCACCTCTCAGATACATTATTGCAATCTGTCTGATAAGTTGAGCAGACTTTCCCACGTAAGGTCAGGTTCCTCAGTAGCAATGGTTTCAGGGTCACTTTGCACTTAAATGAACGTTTGGTTTCTGAGATACAGCTAGAAACCAGCTTTAATGAAGAATTTGCCATTGTGCAGTCAATAACCAAGCTATCTGAGTACTTTATATCTGGAACATAAGGTTACCTGATGTTTTTATTAGAAGGGACATATGTGATGATGTGAGACTTTTTCAAACCAGCAGATTCTCTCAGCTTGAAGCTCTGTGTCAGAAATCACTGAATAATCCCTCCCTGTGAAACTTTTCCCTTTGTACCTAGCACTTCACCATGACCCCGTGGATTCCCAGACTTGTCTCAGTTTGCATACGGCTTGTCTGCAACATTACTTGAATGTGTTACATTCCTAACAGTGATGTACTCTAAATTTGTCAAAATACTGTGGCTAGACAAGCTTAAAATCAAAATAGGAAGGCAAAGAGAAAAGCTCTTGATTACGGAGATGGAGCTGCTGGTATGAAAGCATCAAATTAAGCATGGTAAACTTGTGTCAAAAATTAATCTGTTCCCCAAGCTGTAACTGAGCACTTTGCGGAAAGCTGCCTTGGTAGCTGCGAGTGAGGATTAGCTCAGCGGGCTCTCCCAAGGTGGTGTCTCCTGGAGCAGACGCCCCAGCTCTGGATCGCCTCATTCCTACAACACCTGTGCAGTGTAAGCATGCCCTCCATGCAAATGACTCTTCAAAGCTCTTGCTAGGAAAGTCTGCTTTCCCCTCCTTCTGGCTAATCAATTTAGGGAAGCTTCTCGTAGCACACTTTGCTGTTTGTGCAAATGCAAATGAAGCCTTGTTCGAGCTTGCCTGTGACTGGGATAGACAAAGCCCTTTTGATGTGTTGATTTTCCATACCCTGCTCATCCTCCTGTTTCAGAAGCTGTTTGAATTGCAATCTTTCTGACTCCTCCCTCCCTGGACACAGAGCTTGTGCTGTGAATCTTTTCATGGTGCCACAGGAATTTACAAAGGATTATGTATAGGATGTTCCTGATAGTCTTGCAGCATGTGATAAATTGCTGGGTTGATAAACTGCTGGTGATAAATTACAGAGGTTGCATGAGGCATATTAAGAATGCTGGTATCAATGTGGTGTTTTGCTCGCTGCCCACCTTTGCAATTTTTTTTGAACTCCTGCCAATCATAATATAGTCTTCTGTCCACCCTTCCAAGCAATGTCTGTATGTAAGAGCAACTATATATCTAATGTCTTGCTTTCTCTCTGCCTCCTTGTAATCAACATATCCATGTATATCCATTTATACAGGTGCAAATAAAGCAAGGTATTAAGTGGGAAAAACAAAGAGATTCATAGAAGATGAGCTGGTCAAACACTGCTCCTTTAACTAGGCATGAAATTTAGATATAGGGTGTGCTCAGGAGGGATGTACAATGGGAGCATTTCCCTGAAATATTGGGAAGAATATTTAGACTCTGAAATAAGGCGTTTGAAAGGTGAGTGGGTATAATAATGAATAACATATATTGCCCATAACTAGAAGGTTGTGTAATGGTGGTAGCTGTTGGAAGGTTTTTTGACTGATAGATAGGTAGGTAGGTAGGTAGGTAGATAGATAGATAATGGGGGATGGAAGCAAAAGCAGATTTCCAGGCATTTTGACTCTCTGCTGCTATTTAACAGCACAATCAATAGTTCTGAAAAGGGAAAGGCATTTGCAATGCTAATTGCAATTCACAAGTGGGGGTGTACTGAGTGGGTGGAAGAGTTAGTTGTTTGCTTGCTGAGGGACATTTCAGAGCTGCTGAAGTTCTGATACTCGTAATTCTTTTTATAAAACAATTATCTGCTGAGCCCTTGGCTGACTAGAACACAGGAATAATTTCTAAATCAAAGAAATCAAGGAGGGTGGTACTTCCTCAGGTAGTGATTTTCTGGCAGGTTTAGCTGGTTGTCACAGTGCTCCCACAGAGAGGAGAGATGCGACGGAGGGGTGCCGACCATGGAGCTTGCGGGACCGACAGTGTTTGCTAGCCTTTAGAGGTTTACAAGGCCTGTCTCTTCATCCAAGGTTCTGTCAAATATGTCCTGTCTTTTCCTATTTTCTGGTGTCTACTTTTTTGATTTCTGAATAATAAATGGGTATTTTTAACTGTGGCATGACTTGAATCTGCCAACCTTATTTACCCTGATTTGTGCACTACTCTGTGCATGCAGGTTTGTTGGCTCCGGTGGAAGTACTTGCAGAATAAAGAATAAATCAGTGTGACGGAGGATGACAAAAGCGAGCTCTTGCCTCGTCTCTCCCTCCTTAAGCCAGGGTGAATGTTCCCTGGACTCCACAAACTGAATCCACAGAGTGAAAACATTTTTTTGTGTGTGTAAGACCAGAGTGCAGAACCATTTTGCGGAAGAAGAGGAAGAAAAATAATGTTCTGATGCCAAGTCTTGTTAATGCCAATTCTCAAAAGTGCCACTGATATCTAAGCATGTGGGAGCAAGGAATAGCAAAGGCATCTATCTCCTGGCACTCTGCAGTCTGCTGCTGAGCTCCCAGTGTCCCCCGGGCTGTTCAGACACAACGTGGGGTTGGATGTGGTGTTGAGTGAATGTTACCTTGTGCACTCAGATGCAGTTCTTAATTGGGTCTAGGTGAGAATTTCTGCTTTACACAGGGTAAAATTTAAATGCCTGTGGCACTTAGAAGTCACAGACATACAGTTTTAAATACCTGAACTAGGAATTATAGAAGAAGATCAAATAGTAATACCTGGGTTCTTTTTTATTATTTTTTTCTTTAACAACTAACAGAGGAGTGGCTACTATTGTTATATATGCATTTATTATTAAGAAATGGAGATAGGAAATTTCCTTTCTAAGTCAATTCAGAATCGGAGTGAATTTTTTCCTAAAACAAAACATTTTTTTGGGCAAAAAAAAGACCCAAACTGAAACGTCTTGTTAACTTCTGCCAAATGAAACAAATAATTATTGGACAAAAAAGGAGAACCTTGAAAAGGTAATAGATCTTCTCTTTCCATTTCAGTACAGTGTTCTGAAGCTAATTTTAGCACATTCAACTTTTCAAACCAGTAAAAAAAAAGGTCATAAAATAAGTCAAATAATTCATCTCAAAGCATTTTAATAATCTCTAGCTTTGCCCTGAAAAATCTTATCATCTCTTCAGTCACAGTAAAATGTACTTATTACCTGCAGCAGTATGTGAACATGATAACTCTGTGATGTATGGGAGATATCTATTACTATGATCTTATAATGTCTGCATTGCTTTGCACCAACACGCTGCACAGAGGTGGGTCCCTTTCTGTAATGTCCGGGTAAAGCTGGAATAACTCGACTGTTTCCAACAGGGTTTACTAAGAATATATCCCGGAGCAGCTGCTAGCACAACCCAGACCGACACCAGAAAACCTGCCAGTTGACGACAAAACAAGGAACAAGGACTTGGGATGACTGCGTGATAATAGGTAGAGGTGTAATGCTGTGAACAGAGTCTTCCTTTGATTCCCTGTCACATGGTTTCAAGAGTCTTGCTGTTAATATTATTTATTTGTATTGCAGTATCGTTCAGTGTCCCTCAGAAGGACCAAGACTGGTTGTTCTGGCCATGAAATGAGGGTGGCAAGAAGAGGGACTGGGCAAATGGGAACCACAGGGACAAGCTAGCGCAGGGGAGGTTCAGTACCTGCGCTCCAAAGGGCCACCTGCCCTGCAGGCTCCCGGTGGAGTGGTTAGATTGTGCTTGTGGTTTTAAAAACTATGGCTTTCTCTTGGATATTTGATATGGAGCTGAGAAGTTTTGAAAACACTGATCCTGCATACTGACCCACAGCCGATAAATCTCTGGCTATAAGCTCTTGTGCATCAGTTTGCAGATTTCCTAGTTTGGTTTCTAACAAGATAAATGAACTCCAAGCACTTAGTGAACTATTAGTGGATCATTACATCCTGTGTAAATATTGAAAAAAACCCAACAAACAAATACAATGGATGGCAGTTTAAAAAAAATCAACATTGATGAATTGCAACAGGTACTGAAGCAGTAGTAAGATTTCTATTTCAGGAAATGCTCCAAATGAGCTCTAATAAGGTGTGTCTTACTATCTGTAATACATGGCAATGTGAGACTCTTTTAAAAGACTCATCAGTGAGGGCTCATCTGTTTTCTTGAGGCAGATCCAACTGAGACAGGGGCAGCTTGGAGTGGAGGCAGCGCATCCGGATTGCAAGGAGCAGGCTGTGCCACGTGGGTCTGGGCAGGCGTGCTTTGATCAGAGGGCCAGGTAGCTGCGTTTGTGTGATACACAGCTCAAGTTAATGAGCTGACGAGGCTTGTAGCTTGGACGTGGTGCAGATGTGGTACTCCTGCTCCTGGACATGAATTGTATGGAGTGGAGTGCTAGAACGCCAAATGAACTTTCTGATTGAAACCCCCTGGGTGCAAAATGATATTTTCCAATGAAAGTTTATTTCCTCTGAAAATTTCCAACCAATTATTCCAATCTCCTGTTAGTTAAAGCATGAAAAATGTTTCTATGAGAAGATATTATTCCAGTGGCTAGCCAGCCACCTCAGCCTGAGGTTTGGCATGCTTTCCTTATTTGCATTTAATCATAACTTCATTATTTCTAACAGATTCTTTGAAAGTTATCGTTCATGCGAATTGAAAGATCTGTGGAACTCATTACAAGATTATAAGGTTAATCTGCACATTGGTACGGAGATTCTTCTTTCTAAAAACTCTGATTATTTCTTATGTCTTTCACACACAGCCGTGCATTGCTGAGGGTGTGACTAACACTCTTCCTGCCTAACCCTACAGGACTGTAATTTCCCTCAACTTTCCTTTATTTAAAAGTATGTCTACTTCTAAATAAAGCAAATTTACCCTTTTGACAGCCAGATATTAATTTTTGGTTTAAACAACATTAAGGCTGTGATATAAAATCCATGCAGTGTTAAAACAAGGTTGACACTGTCTCCTTTAAGCACATGGCTTTGTGTCTTGGCACATGCTTGGTGTACATTTTCAGATTAACTGTGGTAGGATTTACAATTTCATGGACTTCAGTGCTTCATCTTTCACCTTTAGCAAGACTGATGATCTCTTCCACCACGGAGCTGCTCACCAGGGTAGTGGTCTCTTGTGACAATACAAAAGAAGAGTACCAAACCTGTGTACGCCAGGTGGAATAACGTGCCAAAGTGACTTTGGGGAGTATAGCACACACTGATCTTCACTTCTGGCTACTTTCTGTCAAGAGTTGGGAGGAATTTGGGAAGACAGATTCAAGTTTATATATAAATATAAAAATTAAATAAAAAATGTAAGAAGCTGGTTGAGTGAGATTTTAACCTTGGAGAATAAAAGCATACAGCAATACTTTTAATGTTCAGATATTAGAAAGAGAAGTAAAACTGTTCTGTTTTATTTCCTTCAAATAAATATGTCAGCTTTTTAAGAGCTAAGCCACAACATTAAAAAAATAACAATCTCTAAACTAGCTCAGATTCAGCTTGACAAAAGCTGGAAGTATCTTGAGAATGGGAATAAGAAGAGAAATCTGTTTTTGTCAGTAGAGTGACAGCAGCTTCTTTTATGACTTTAGAGATGAAGAAACTAAAAATGTGTTGCATTATGTTACAAAAGAAGAAGCAAACTCAAAGTCCTCTGACTATTTTGCAGTCACTGGTTAGGAGGCATAATTAGAATTTGAAAATGAGAAGGACTAAATGTTCTTCATGTGCTCAATTTTTTTCTAATATATTGAAAAAATGCTTAGCACAGTCAAAGCTGTGTGAATGTAAGGGATGTTATTATTTTTGGTTTTGGAGTGGGGGTTTTACAGTATGTTGGGTCATGGCTAATATAAAAGGATCATAATCAAAGTGGTTCAGATGTTGTCCTGTATGATGCACAACACTAGGAACTAGTCCTGACAACCAGCATTTGGGGCTGTATTCTTTCACCCTGTAAAAAATATATCTCTAGGGGAGAGGCTGTGAGACGCCCTTCCCAAACAGCAGAACTACAACCTGCGACTGGGTGTGCCGGAGATGCTACATTCAACCCAAGGGCTTGCGGGATGCCTCAAACCACAGGGTCACTCTGTTCAGTTTGATTTGCCCAGATCATCTTTCCAAATACTTGCCTCCCCGTGCTACTCCCTTAATGCCTACCTCCGCATTTTGGCCTCTGTTCTGCAAAGACTTTAATGCAGCTGCGTTGCAGCACATGGATGGACTCTCAGACAGCTCCGAGCACCCCTGTGTGCTACGCAGAGCTCGCAGGCAGCCTGGGGCACTTTGATCTACCTCTGGCATCCGACTTCTGTGTATCCAACTCAAGCACTGGTGAATGGACTGTTGAACCTGTGCAGTTCTGTGTCAGCACGTCTCCGTTCCACTTTTCCTGACTCAGAAATTGAATATTTCATTCTTGAGAATGAGAGGCTCCCTCAGCAACTGACATATTTGACAGTCGCACTGCACTTCAAAGAACTTCACAGGGTTGTTAGCAGTAGCAGGGATTTTCACAAAGTTGTATTTTTAGCTCAGAGTCTGAAATAATGACTTGACATATAGTACAGTGATCATAACCTTACTTTGAGCACAATAGGCTGCTTAATTTATGACTTCTTTTGGAAGAAAAAAATCAGCATAGAACATTTAGCAATGTCAAAGTTTCTGTATAAGAAACACAGAACCACAGAAAAGCTGGGTGAACATTTATTAAAAGTAGCTCTGATTGCGTTTTTCATTCCATAGTATGATTGATGCCCTAGTTGTCCCTCCATTGTTTATTTCATGGATTTTTGGCTGCTATCATTACAGTCAAAGATGTAGGATTACAGTGAAAATACACTAGCAGACTGGTTTAACTAAATATTTTCTGTAATATTTGGGCCAAAGGAAGAATTTTCTGTTCTGGAACATTCATTATCTGAAATCATTTCCAGAGAACAATGACAATATGTTAAATCTCTCTGTCCGATGAGTGCCCATGTGTCTCTTTTTGACTCATCCGGGCATGTGGCCAATGATGAGTGTTTTTAAAGAAAAAAAGTATGTTTTGAAAATCTAACAGAATATACCAAGGTCAGTGAATTGGCAACTGTTGTTCAACCTTCTCTTGATTGCCTCCCTTCCCCTTCTTACTTTCCTCATACTTCCCTTTTAATTCACCTGTTTCTGCCACAAGGTATCATCCATCCTTTCTAACTACTTAATTCAGTGAGGAGTAGGAAACTGAAGCAAGTAGAATGTGAGCTTGCTATTATACTTGTTGGCTGCCATGGTGTGTTGCACACACTTCCTCTCAGCTTTTTGTTTCTTGTTCTTTTTTAAAGCATTTTCTTGTGTAGATGTGCCTGACCCACTGTGTTACCTAAAAGACAGGAATTGACTGCATGTGATAAACCTGTCATCTTTTTTGGCCTTCTCTAGGTTGATGCTCGCGGCTCTGTTGTAGTTTGAGCGAACTCACTGTAAGTTTACTCAGTTAATACTACCGCAAATGCTTGTCTAGACACTTGGCAAATGTTTGTGGTGTATATTCAGACTCATCCGAGTATGAGCAGTGAGTATGTGTGTTGTGGAGCAAATCTTTCAGGCTACCATTTATATGGTGGTGGTTCATTTAAATCGACACCTTTCTGAATTGTCGTAGAGGTGCTAACTCTGTTCTGTGCATGCACTTGGTGGAGAGGCTGTGCCGCTGCTGGACCTCTGCTTTCTGCAACGTGTTCTGTGAGGTGGTACCTCCTCAGGCCTTGGGGGGTTTCACCATCATAGGTAAGAGTGTGTATCTGATGTTTCTAAAAAAGACATTCAGTTGATTTCTGTTGATTAAAACAGGCTAACATGAAATAAACCAACTGAAAATTCAAATGCTGCAGTAGACGATTTCTAGAGAGAAGCATTTTTTCCAAGTGAAGCTTTCTAGGTTTGCTGAATGAGTGTTGTAACGTTTCCTTTTCACTTGCACGATGCATATTTGTCAGCGCTACTTCCTGCTTTAGAAAGGGATATGTAAATGATATTTCTCTTCATTAGTTTTAAATTTCGTTTTTCTGCACTACTATGAATGTGAAAAATTAATTTCAGGAACACTGATTTGTTAATTTCTGTTCCCATACCTAATGGATTTCATGTCTCTTTTTTTTTTCTTTTTTTTTTTAACAGTAGAAGCTGTACTGAGTCTTTTTATCTATTTTTCTGGTTTACCCTAGACACATGGAAAAACATTTCTAAAACCTGGATAGAAGTATATCGATACTGTTTAATGCTTTCTATGGATTTATCCGCCGTGTTTTATATTAAACTGGGGGATTAATTTCTGTTGCATATGTTGCACAGGACAGAAAACATCAAAAGAAATGTTTTTATGATTTTAAGGAATTATTGTGAGGTTTTTCCTTTTCCTTTTGCAAAGGATATGAAACAATGAAAATCCACAAAGATTAACAACTGTTAATATGAAGAATATAGTCTCTCTAAAATCTAGGTAGCATTTTCTTGCATCTAAATCCATATTCTATGAATCTTTGATGTGACATAAAATCATAACTGATGAGGTGGGGAGTGGGACAGAAAGCCACAGAGAGCAGCACCTGTCTGTTATCTTTCTTATTTTCTATTGTAATACTGATGAAGCGAAACCTCTTTTAGAATTCTTTTATTCTTATTTGTATTTCTTTCTGACTACATTTTCACGTATAAAACCCATAGGTCAACTTAAAACAAAGAAAGAAACAGAACGGAACCTGTAAGTGAGCAGTGGTGCAGGTTGCAGGTGTGTTGGCATCAGAGAGCATTTTCCTTTCCACGGCTGTCTGACTCTGACCCTTTGCAGCCTCCTCAGCCTCTCCCCGTCTCCTTCCTACCAGATATGTCTCCCTGCCTATGCCTTTGTGATTTTGTGATGGTTATCTCAGGCTGTAGGTAGTGGAGACCTTATTTTCCAATCCTGTCACCTTTAAAAAGATCTGGGTTGCCTGGGTTACAGATTACACTGTGAAAAGACGGTACTCACACAACGACCTTGTGGGCTCCCAGATAACTACGGGATACAAGCTTTTCTTTCATTTATCCCATTCTTACAAGCCTTACGTGCCTTTTGGCATGTCGTTTGCCTCTCTAGGTGAAAGTGGACCCTGCATTGCTAACATTTTCACCTTAACTACAATCTTCTTAGTATGTATATTTTTAAAGACCACGGGTCGTTTTTTTTCTACTGGCTTAGGAGGCTCAGTGACTGTGCTCCTGATTTGTACTGTGCTAATGGAGACTGTAGTAAGAAACACAGCATCTCTGTGTGTGTCTGGGGAAGTGGTTAAGTTAGAAGGGTAAAAAGTTTCCTCTGCTGCTGAGCACTGGTAACTGAAGGCACACTGTGAGTCCATCATGTCGTTGCTTAACCATTTTCCCTGGCCACTGAGGCAGGCATGGAGGCAGTGGCTTCAGCTCATATGTTTGACTTAGCAGTCGGGTCAGAAGGATTTATTTTCAATTTGTGAAAGCGAATGGAATCCATCAGCATAGAGGGTGATAGGGAGCATGTTCAGATGATGAAAACTGATTGTCATGGTCTGTTTGGGGCTCCTCAGCACGCCCATGCCTGGGAGGGCAGTGCAGACACCAGCTCAAGATCAGCTAATGTCTGGAGCATCTTATTAGCCTGGGCCATGTGCCATCCCAGCTCGATGCATGCTCTCCAAATGGCCTCTGAATGTGGCACTACATGCAGACAAGCAAAGTCCACCAGACTCAGACCTATGCCATTGGAGCGTGGAAGCAGCTCGAGTCACTCTCCACTGCTGTCAGAGCAGCTGTGGGTTGAGTTATCCGCCCCTGCAGTACTTTCGAATTCATCCTTTTTTCGTAACACAGCACCGAACCTGAAGGATGCTAGTATGAAAGCTACTGCTCTTGATGCCAAAAGACCTCTGAGTTGTTGTACCAGTAGTTAGCTGGAAGAGGGAATGTGTTTGAATTTTTTTAACGATATACAGGTGTATTTGGTGAGCTGGGATTTGGATTCTGTAGGTGATGAGGAAACCACGGAGAGGTTATAATGAAGTACACTGGTGCTTCAAGGTGGGCCCATAGACAGATTAGCTGCAGCACAGTCCCTCACTAGTGATGGACCTTGACTTACGGGCTTTGAAGCAGCAAGAGGTTTGTGCAATCTCTGAGTATCTGTCCCTAAATATGACTTTTTAGCTTGAAATTTGTTTTTGAGAAACAACCAAAATTTATCAAGCAAAATATAGCAAGCAAAAAACCCCGCCTTTGAATGAAGTGAACAAGGAAAATTTAAACCAGCTGAGTCAGTAATATTTATGTTCTCCAGCTTTCCCCAGGTATTATAAAAAGCTCTGCCTAAATTCAAAACCAACAAAAAATCACATAGATTATCATAATGGAGGAAAACATTCTTTTTCATGATGGGGGGGCCATAACTTTGCATCTTGATTGAATATTAATAAATCAAGTAAAGAGTATTAACTAAAAACTAAGTCAAAGTTTTAATTAAATCCACAGCAGTTTCTATTTTTCAGTGTACATGGAAAGAGGCAGAGTATGATATGTTCTCCTGATTGAAGAATTTTCAAGTTCCAGCTGGACAGCACTTTAATTAACTTCATTTTCTGCCTTTTCTCAGCTGAGGTCCCACTCCATTACAACTCTGAATCAATCTTAAATGTAATGTTTTGGAAAAGATAGATAGCTTTCTCACTGTGTGACTGCTAAACGTTCTTTTCAGGAGGCTGAAAACCTGCAAATGTGGTACTCTAAAAGTTCTGGTGGCAAGGGGGATGTGCGGAAGCCAGAGCGAAGATGATGAACGTGGGAAGTGTGTCCCATTCAAAGGCTGGTGCGCAGTGCGTGCTTTTAATGGAGCTACTTCTGTTTCTGCTGTTCGCCAGCTGTAGTGTGACACTGGGGATCTGCTCAGTAAAATGGTAACACTTGCACAACAAACTGTTTGTCCCTGGCTGGTTGACAAACCGAGAGCAGTGGTATCATTACTGAACAAGAGCCCAGAGTCGTCTCCTCGTCATCCTCTCACACTGAGCTAATTGCTAACAGTTGAAAGACAGCATCTATTTCACAGGTTAAGGTTGAAAGAATTTGCAGAAGTACCCAAGAGCCCAGTCGAAGTTTTCCTCAAGTCTGACTTCATGGGTGTGGATAAATCTTCACGGGGGCTTTGCACAACTCAGGGCTAGAGGAAGGGACCTGTCACTAATGGCAGCCAACGCCAATCCTTCTTTCCCTGCCAGTCACTGGAAATATATTTTATAGCACATTTCAGTGGGCAAAATATGCCAGGTGTTATGCATGTAGTAACAATAATTTCTCTTCTCAAACAGTTTGGATTTCAAGGGAATGGTACCAGCCAAATGGGGTGGGCCTTTGTAAACTGATAGTTTGGGAAGGCTTCATTGGAAAGACAAGTGCAATGCATGGGTATCTACACCATGTTTTATAGCCATGACTTTATTTTTACCTGGAAATGGCAGAATTAAGACACACAGGGTGTCAGTTAGCAGCTTAATAACATCTAAACCAGGCAGCTGTCTGTGAGTTTGGCACATCAGAGAAGCCATGCCACAGCATGTCACGTGCAATGTTAGGGAACATGATGTTTCAATTATTAAACCAAGCTTGAAACTTAAAGATTGATTTTTTTTCGTTTAGTTAGTTTCCCTTTTCTTCCCTTGTCTGTATTGTATATAGAATAGCTTGGGTCTCAGTGGCTTTTGTGAAAGCTTCTGCTGAGTCTTCAAATGATCTAATTTATTGAGATTATTACAGTTAGAGTTACTGAGATATGAGAGGTAATACTACTGCCATTTTTTTTTAATTTCTTTTTGTTAGTGCTGCTTGTAGTGTTACCTCTAGGACAAAAGAACAAGAGGAAGCTTTGAGTGGAGGTGTAGTTGTTTAGCTCTCTGTCTTCCTTGTTGAGACAGAGTATGGCAATGCTGCAGTGCAGAGATACTCGAGCTGGCATTAAACTAATTACGTTGGGTAGTGGAAGCATGCAGGCTACAGCAGAGTGGAGTCCAGTATGTTCTGATTTTCCTTGCCAAAAAGCTCAGCAGCTTGGGCACCAATGAACCGATAACAATAAACAGCAGTGTCTGGATAGGATTTTATGGGGGAGTTTGTTGTTATGAAATTTTTCATGTTCCCTACACTGCTACCTCTCTTGCTTCCGTAGTCTTTTATCTCTCTTTCCTAACTTCAAAGGAAAAAATGAAGCAAACAAGGATGACAAGATGCAGAAGCTGTGGGCAATACATCATCCAACAGCAGATGCCTGACTGCAGCTATTTCTCACACGAAGGGTCTGTGCAATAATTCCTGTGTTAGGCAGCACCAAACACTTACACAGAAAATAGTTAGGAATTGAGTTGAATGAGAAGATAGGATGGATTGCGGTGATCAGGCGCAGGGCTCAAGCATACTGACCAGCAACTCAGCTGGCCCCTTTTGTCCCCCTCCCCTCCATTTCCCATGCCTGTTCTCCCATTCACTTTGATCACCTATCTTTCTCCACCATTGTCTCCTCTCAAATCAAAACCCACCCTGACTACTTTTTCCCCACAGGTCTCCCTTTTGCTACCTCTGTATCCAAACTTGGTGTTTCTGATAGAGTTACCTAGCCAATCATTTACTAGTCCCTGGTGGCCTAGCAAGGTTTCACTCTTCAAAATGTCCCCCCCATTATCTGTGAGATCTGGCCATCTTCACATCACTCCCCCTTAACCATCTGTGAAATATCGTCATTCTTCATGGCATTATCTGTAATGCTCGTTATGTTCTTGCTTTGTTTTCTGCCATGTCCAGTAATTTCTCGTGGTCAGTTCATTGAGCTAAACCTCAGGGCATGGCCCACTCGTCTGCCAGTGTACCTTCACAAATTGGAAGGGAGAAAGACTAACAGCACATTCACACAAATGGTGGCATTCAGATGGCCACTGAAGAAATGATGTGGGAAAGAGGATAAGACAGGAAGACTAAGAGACCCTTGTTGAACAGGAAGATGTGGCAGGCTGAAACACAGTCAGAAAGGACAATCCACAGAAACATGCCAACAAGGACAGGGAAGAGACTGGCTACTAGAGGAGAGAGGACTGTGGAGCACATCAGCTGCTTTGAAACGCAATGAGAAAGAGCAGAATTGGGAAATGGGGTGGCAGGAGAGGAGAGAAGAACCACTAGCTTGGCAAAGGGAGCAGATACAACTCCTACAGTCAAGATCGACTACTTGAGGAGTAAACAGGACCATATAGGGGCCAAGGGAGAAGGTATGATGATCTGGAGATAAAAGGAAGGACAGGGGGGTGGGATTAGTTTTGATACCAAAACCAGGCAGAACTAGAATTTGCATGACCAGGACCTCTTGACAGATGTGCCACCAGGATAAGTCAGAGAACAGAAAGATGAGCTTCCTTGATATCTCACTAACATCTCCAGAAAGAATGACATTAGTTTGCTGATGAAACTTGCCTGAGGTATGGAGACCTTGCCATAAGTTTTAATTCCTACACAAAGGAGACTTGAGCAGAGTTTTCTATGACTATGTGTGTCTTGGGCATCCAGCCATTTTAATGTTCTCATGATTTTGCTTTCTCCAGAAATTGCATCCAATATCAGAGAAATGTGTTTAGTGAACTATGTTGGTTTAGGCAATGGAAGAATAATTGATATTTTAATAAAAACTAAAAAAAAGGTAGGGGACTGGACAAAAATGATTTGCAGGATAGCACGCAGTACATAGAAACTTTAAAACTACCTACCTTAAAAATGAAAACTTAAACCTGGGTGAAATGAAAGACATTCATATTTAGTCCTAGCTCAAGCTGTGGACTATGCAGGAGAGTGGAGTCCTGAAAAAAATAAAGCATTTTAAAAACTTTATTAGTATTTAAAAAAACTCTTAAACACATCTGAGTTTTAAAATTTTTCTTTGTTCTTAGCAGAAAAAAATGATGTGAGAGACCTATAAAAAATGGAAATGCAGAAATTTAAAACTCATGTGTTAAACAGTTTGATTAAAAATTTTAAGATAAGATTTAGAAGTTTGGCATTTAAAAGTTCAGCTCCTTCTGGTATCCTTTGCAGAAGGAAGTGCTGGATGTGGGTATAAAATGAGGATAAAATATGATATTAATTTGCACTGAAGTAGCAAATATTTTGCAGTAGTTTCAGGTCATTAATCTATCTTCCAGCTAAGGGACTACATTAATAGCTTATGGGATTTACAGGGCAAGCATCAATTTAATGGTTCACCCTAAGTTTGGGGAAAATAAGAAAGGGCAGGATACTAGAGGATACGTTATATCTTGGTGCATTAAAATCAATGGCAAAACTTTCTTGGCCTAAAATGGCCTCTAGATAGTTTCTAATTCCAGTGCTGCTGTTGAACCTTAATTTCCTGTCTGCAAAATGGAAGGAACCATATTTACATGACAGGCGTTAAAACTGACTCTTCCCCTCATAGGTCTGTCTTGAATAGGAAAATGATCTCAACTAATGTTAAGTTTTACTTGCATTTTTGGAGATGGTTGGGGTGGGGGTTGGTTTTCTTCAGTGTGGCCTCAGTCTAGGAAAGGAAATATATCTGCAATGAAGTAACAGAAGATACCTGCAGGGTCACACAGTTTCACTTGCGGTATTTTCTAAGCAGGTCTCATCATTGGAGTCCTGCCTGTGATTTGTCACTAGTCACTGTGTTCTTTACACCGTAATATTTCCCTGTGCTCTGATGCTAGGTGAGAAACCTTTTTTTTGTTCCTTGCAGTTAGAGATAGGGGATACCTTTGTAAATAGTGAGAGGAGTGCATTATGCAGTTTGCAGCTCATTCATGAGAAGGCTCGGAACAAGAACAAGGAAATAATGTCGTAACTTAAGAGCTGAGGTACTATCTTCACACGGGAGAGTCATGTTAGTACAGCACCTATAAATCAGTGTTGGTGCAGTACATCATCAGATATGCAACCTTTTTTAAGGTGATAATTCCCATAATTTGGGTATTGACCTTGTTCTATGTTGTACAGACTTGTAATCCGTGGTTTTTTGAATGATCCCCACAGGTGGGACATTTCTAATGTGAAGTCACGCTGTGAGACACCTCTGAGTGTGCTGGGAAGATGGGATTATAAATATTCATTGCTTTTGCAACCTTGGGCTATGAATGTTTCAAATTTTATAAGCTAAGCAGAACTGGGCCTAGTCAGAGAATTAAAAAAAAAACAAACCTCACAACTTTGGTAAATCCAGGTGATAAATAAAGCGGAATGGGTAAGAAAATGAGAGTTTTTCTGCTAGGTAGATTTTGAACCAACATGCCAATTTGATTAGGAGAAGTACATAAACACAATATAAAATCTAATCACTTATGACAAAACCAAGTCAGGCTAGATTTCACCTCCCTTGGAAATACAATAACTCCTTTGCGGTCCGGTTTCATCACTGAAGAACAGAACACCGTGAGCTATAGATTTGGTCATCTCGCAATTTACCTCCCAGGTCTGGGAGGAACAAGCGCGTGTGCTGTCAGGCTCCCCCATGCTGTCCCATCCCTTCCCACAGTGGGACCCTGACAACCGGCAGTGGGAAATACAACCAGAGCAGTGACCGTATCATGGGCCTGGAGAAAAATCTGGCTTGAATCGTGTGCAATGCCACTAGCAGTTTCTTTCAACCGCACATCTGACAAGCAAGGGATGAAGGACAGTAGGAGCTCATTTTGTTGCTTTCCGACTTAATTTGTCCAGGTACAGAAGGACTCATTAATGCTTGGCCTCTGCTGTGCTCTGCAACGAGATATGGCAAAGCTCAGTCCTCGAGACTTCTTCCTGTGACCAGGTACAAACATGCTTTGCAGATAAATTATCTCAATGGAAACTACAATCTTATATGCCTTCCCCTGACCACTGATGGATTCCTCAGGTTCATGTGGCAGAAGTTCAACATGAACCCCTGCTGCTGCCGGGTTCATGGGATCACCCTGCCGGAGTCTGAAAATCATAACCCTGCACAACTCAGAGCGTAATGGTTTTCCCACTGGGTTGATACTCACACAGTGTCCCTTGTGTCACAAGTGAATCTCCAAATCTCTACACTGCTGGCTATTGAGGGTCCTTCCTCCTCACCCTCTCTCTCCTTTTTGTTGTTTGTTGTTTGTTTTTCTTAAACCAGGAAAGAGTCTAATATCAAAAGATGAACACATTTTCACAAGATGAAATCAATGTTTTCCAGTCAGCCCTGGAGTTCATCTTTAAAGTGCAAAAAAAGCCCCAGAGCTCAACCACCTTAAAGCCTCTCCTTGTTTGTGATTTGTTGAGCAGTATGAATTTGGTGGAGAAATCGGGGTGGCTGCCTTGAGGGTGACTGGCAGGAGGGAATTCTCGGGATCTGTCACAGTGGAACATGGTAGCACAAGGCATAAAAATGAATTCCAAATGTAGATCCACCTCTATGCAGAGTCTACTGCTAATGTCTTTTTTTTCTCTTTATGTGAGAGTTTGGTGTTGCTGGGGAAAAACAAGAAGATAATTTTGCAATTAATTTGATAATCCCCGATGACCTATTTTGTTATAAGATTATGGGATTGTGTAAATCAGTGTGTATTTCATAATGACTAGAGCATAAGAGTGCTTAGATATGTATAGCTGGGACAGCCAAGGCAGGAGCTGAGTCTGGGACTCCTCCCTCTGTCTCTTTCTTGCTATTTCTTTTAGAGAAACAGGATTTTACTGAAAACTCCTGGAATGCATCCTACTGTCACCTGCAGTTCAAGTTCCATCGTACTTTAACTGTTACAAGGATTACCCCTTGGCCCAGAGGCAGCCTTCCTGAGATGGGATCCTTGGGGTTATCACTGTGAGATGCAGGGTGTAGTTCTTCTGTTTCTCCCACTACACCAATTTTTCTATGTTTTTCCAGTGTGCCAATGGAGCTATTTATGAAGCTGCACTGGAAGACAAATCAGTGAAATGTTGAAAATTATAAAAATTATCCTTTTAACAATTTTAATTATTACCATGAATCTAAATGGCAGTTGGACTACTTGATTGTTGTAGGTCCCTTCCAACTGAAATATTCCAGTCTAGTCTTGTCTAAAAGGAGAGAGGAAAGGGGGAAATGTTGGATCATCTCCTTTTTGATGTGATAGGTCCAAAGCATAATATCTCTGTAAGATACTTTCCTGGTGCTGGTGGCTCTTTAACAGGTCTTAAGGACACCTTCTTCCAAAAAAAATATACGGCGAACACAAAGAAAGTACAAAGCAAGTGGAGAAATGGTTAAAGGCACAAAAATCTTTTCCCCCCGGATTTGGCCTGCAGCTTTTCCCCCCCTAAGCTTATGGGATGACTCATCTGCATTTACATTCCCCACGCTTCACATGGCATCTGCTGCTACACATTTGTTGCAGGATCTTGTCTTTGAACAGCTGGTGACAACCCACTTCCTCTTGCTTTCTTCAGCAGAGATTTTTCAATTGTTTCTTGTTGTTTTGATGTGAGACCCAGTGTTGGAAAAACAAGCCCATTTACCCTGATTAGAACCAGCCATTTAAGCACTTGCCAATTAACAACCCATTTGTTATTCTTCTAAGCACCCAGGAAATACTTTACCTTTCTCTCCTTTCCCTTTCTCTCCTTTCACTTTCTTCAGATGTGATTCCACATGAACAGAACAAAATCAAGCTCTTTTTATATAAAATGGTATTAATGTTTCCCTTGTTCTCCCTCTTCCTTTTGTCCTACAGAGTTGAAAATGAAGGGATCCTTTGCTTTCTTCAAGCTAATCATAATTAGCTTGAAGTTGTGATAACCATTGCTGTCTCCTTAAACATAGAGAAACTGCCACTAATAGTATTATAGACATGACCTTTGGAGAAACAAACAGGAGAACATCATGCTCACATTAGAAACAATGATACAAAACATGATTAATTTTAGTTATCTGATGCCAATTCTACTAACAGGCATTAAGAAAAATAATTTAACATGCATGTGTTTTTAGCAAAGTTAGAGACAGTCTGGTTTATACTAGTCTAGTACATTCAGTGAAACAGAATCCTTCTTTCAGGGATTTGATCTCAACTATCTCTAAGAAATCATACACTATGTTTTTATACTTTTGGAAAAAGTATGTACTAAAAATTGAACTTAATGCTTAGCTACTGTTTTTTTCTTTTTGTCCTCTTGTTCAACACATCTAGATTTCCTTGCCAGGGACCACTTCTATTACATAAATATTTTAAGGAAGTACTAAACTTTCAAGTCAGACCATCTTGTTTCCATTTTTGAAAATACAATTACTTATCTTAGACAACTCCAGTAGCAGTTGATTGAGAAACTGCACATAATCCTACCAGACCTAAAGGCAATAAAGGTAAGGGCTCTTCTGCTTTAAAATGCTTGCTGTGTTTATTACTGATTCAATGGCTATACCATTCTGCAGGAATTTTCCAAGGGTTTTTTTTTTCCCCTTTTCATAATTCAAGTTGAAGTTACAATCTGTATTGTTTAGACTGTACTGTAATGTTTATTCCCACAAGTAATGCCTGCTCATATCTTCACCTATATTTTGCCTGTTCCTTCAAACATAGGTATACTTATGGTACATGGCTATTTAGGAGTTCTGCATCTCTCTGCAGAGATACTTTGACATCCAATGCATACTCTGAACTGAGTTTTCTGTTGTAAATGCCACAAAGTGCCTGACTGTGGAGGAAGGTGTTTTCTTGAAGGGTCACACGTGCTTCCTACCATTGCTGGATATGTTGATTGGCCCTCTCTAATACACAGTTCTTTGGGTCCTGAATTTAAATACTGAATAAGCATGTATATTTACTGAATAGTTGCCAAATTTTTTTTTTATTTCTTTGTTTCCTGTGGCAAGGGAGGATTTCAAATCACTTTGCTGCTCAGGGGAAATTGAAAACAGGATCTATTTTTGGTTCTCATTTGGCTTCCCAAGATGGATCAGTTGAAACCTGTTACAACACTAATTTACTTAAAGATGTGTTATGTGCACTTCGCTAAAATGCTGAAGGGAAAAAGCTTTGCTTTTGCAGTTGTTTGGCCTGAAACCATGTTTTCCCATGAAGAAGCCAGAAGAGAATTATCCACATATTTTTATGCATACAGCTTTATTGAACTGATTGGCTTGTGAACCTGTGCCCTTCTTAAAATATATTTTAAAAGACAGTAGGGGGTTATAAATGGGCTGAAGGTGCACCCTTTCTCTGTGCAAATCAAGGACTGATGTGAAGCATTTGGATGAATCTGCTCCCCTGACCTCACATCAAAACAAAACATTACTGCCTTATAGCCAGAGATGAAAGGTTTCTCATTTCCTGAAATGCAGTGCAAGTGCAAAGAAAGATGCCAAAAGCCATGATGTTCTTTTTTTTGCAACAAACCATAAAGGTTAGTTACACATAACTGTGAGATAATTCTTACTGTATTAGCTGTAATTTCCACTTCAGCACACCTTCGGTCCGTGGTGCTCTACAGCTGAATGCATAACATCTCTCGGTCCCTGGGGCGGTGTTGGTAACAATTTCCAGCGTGGCAACCTGTGTTATACCTGCTCTATGAATAGCAGTGTCGTTTGTCATTCATTTGAAAAGACTGCCTGTTCAACATAGCTGATGACAAATTTTAGGTTGAGATGGATTTGTCCTCTAGTTCACAGACTGGTTCTTTTTAATCCTGCAGTGTCGTTCACCGCAGGCTAACCCTCCTGTGCCCTTTCCATTCTCTGAGAGAAGACAGATCTGCAGATAATTGGATATTCAACACCAGTGTTTCAATTATCATATTATTTGAAGAATCTGGTGCTTCACTTAATGTTCCCCAAGTAGTTCTCTTGATTATTTACTATTGCAGAGGTGGGGTAAACTTGTTTGCTTCTCCTTTTCTCTCTGCCACAATTTGATTTCAGAAAGCAATCTCAGATAGAGAGAGATTTCAGAGTCCTAATCACATGCTGCAGTTGTTGGCTTTGTTGCTGCAAGTAGCAACATAGAGTATACTTTACCTTACGCTGTATGAAATGCCAAGAGCAGAATACATTCCTTTTATTGTGATGCATTATTTTTTTGGTGAGCTTTTCCAGAACAAGCATATCTGAAAGCCACAATAATTGTATTCAGCAAGGATTTATCTGTAATGTTTAATTACAAGAGCTCTGCATCCATTTACATAATGTATTGGAGGGTTTTGTGGTGAGAAAACAGCTCAGGGCACATACGACGATATCTCACTTCTTTCTCTCTCTCCTGTCAATTACCCTTGAGTCATCCTACTTGCCTAAGCTTCAGGTCAGTAAAACGAACTTCAAAGCAGAATCCAGTATGTGCCGAGACACTAACTTCATCACGTGCCTGTAAAAAGTGCATATTTTTTCATCATCTTTTTCTCCTAATGTGATTGTTCTTCTGATTTTATTCTACAGAGGGATCCTAATGCACGTTCAATGTGGTTTCATTTAAAGAATTTCTGCATGTCCTTGGCTTCCATCAGCATGCACATTGTTTCCCTGTGTGTAATTCTGAGGAAGAATCATTATTTTCATTTGTACACTTTGCAAAAATCATCAGGTCCAGAAGGGGCAAAATTTATCATAGAAGTTTGATAACGTGGATAGACTCTCATTATGGAGAATAATAGTGTCCTGGTTTCAGCTGAGTTAGAGTTACTTTTCTTCCTATTAGCTGGCATAGTGCTGTGTTTTGGATTTAGCATGAGAAGAATGCTGATAACACACTGATGTTTTAGTTGTTGCTAAGTAATGCTTAGACTAGTCAAGGACTTTCTTTTTCAGCTTCCCATGCTCTGCCAGGTGCACAAGAAGTTGGGAGGGGGCACAGCCCAAGATAGTTGATCCAAATTGACCAAAGGGCTATTCCATACCATATGACGTCATGCTCAGTATATAAACCGAGGGGAGTTAGCCGGGGGGCAGCGATCGCTGCTCGGGGACTGGCTGGGTGTCGGTCGGCGGGTGGTGAGCGGTTGCATCACTTGTTTTCTTTTCCCTGGGTTTTGTTTGTCTCTCTCGTTCTCCTTTTCATTACAATTATTATTATTATTATTATCATTATTATTATTATTACTATTATTATTATTTTATCTCAATTATTAAACTGTTCTTATCTCAACCCGTGGGTTTTCTTACTCTTGCCCTTCCGATTCTCTCCCCCATCCCACCGGGGAGGGGGAGGGTGAGCGAGCGGCTGCGTGGTGCTTAGTTGCCGAGTGGGGCTAAACCACGACAAATAGTAAATATTTTGTCATGTGTTCTGGGGCTTACAGAATACTTTTATTTGTTTTATTGTTAGTTTCAATAGCGCTGTGGTGTGCTGTGTGTTGTAGGCAGTGTCAGTTATTATGAGACTGAGAATTTCCAGCCCTTTTCATATTTGGTTTTGATGTAAAATTAGGAAAAATGTTGAAATGCCAGAGTTCCATTAAATTGGACCAGAAATGTTTGTCATTTTCAATCAAAATAAAATATTTTTACATTCCTGAAATGGTAGAGATTTCCTGTAGCCTAAAGAGAGTTATAGTACTGGTCCTTATTCTATTTCATGGTTCCCAGCTGCTACTGCAGTTCCCACGTTGAACCATAGGATTCTTGTACTACATCACGTGGAAGAAATACATCCTGAGAGATACAGTGCATTAGAGCTGGAGTCCTTTAGAGATCTTTGCCCCAAAAAGAGTAGGGGCTGGAATTAAAAAATAAACAATGCCATTTAAATACAGGGAAACGTAGGGAAATGCAGTGTAAAATACAAGCATTTGGATTTTCCATGTTTCCCAGTATATTTCAGTTAAGTGTTTCTACTAGGTTCTACTCATTATTTCCAAATATGTGGAATATTATATGTAACAATTACTCTGTTATAGATAAAAACTTCAATGGATCACAGTTTTTTCCATTATTTTAGAGAATATCACATGAGAGAAGGTTAAAGTGAGCACAGGATCTTTCATTCCACAAGGAAAATTTCTGAATGTGGAGAGCAATAATTTAGTACAGATTTTAGGGAGAAACACACTGCATCATAGCGGTCCACTGCAGAAAAACATGCTGACCAAATACTAGTGAAATTGTTCAATGACAAATTGTCCTGAGTGCAGAGGTGGGTTTGCAGGCAGGCAGGCAGGGTAGTTGTCCAGGTTTTCCACAGGCTAGATCAAGTAGTGCTGCAACTTATCCTGTGCAGGGTGAGAGAGGAGAAGGGGCCCAGGCTTGAGCCTTAGCCTTTTTTGAGGAACCTCCTGGGTCTAATGCCGTCCCTGAGCACAGTCAGTAGTCCCCAAGAGAGTACGTACAAAATTCATAGAATCGTTTAAGTTGGAAAAGACCTTTAAGGTCATCGAGTCCAACCATATTTGGACTCTGGATACTGTATAACTGTATTTGGTACTGTATACCATACCTTCCTTTTTTTTTAGGAACTGGTTTCAGTTTAACTCCATCTCCAATGGTGGCTGCCAGATTTAAGGGGAAAAAAAAAAAAACAAACAGACCAAAAACCAGGAGAATGGGAATGAATGAAGAGAGAGTTAGATGTTCTTTATTGTTTCTCTATGGATATACCAGATAAAATATGGTGTGTCTGGTACATCCAAAACTTTCATCTGACACATGAAGAAAAGGTAATGCCAGGTCTTTTATTTTACTTGATTTTCTTTTTTTCTCCCAAATAATCTTCTTATTTTTCAGAAACATGAAAGAGAAGTTAAGTAGGCCTCAGTTTGCGTTGTTGGCCAAAACTATTTTGAATCCTTCAAAGGAAAGCGTACATTTGGACACAAGAAGGCACAGATGTCATTTCGTTTTCTTCTTCAAACGTACTCTGGTGAAAGGCCTGCTGACCTTTTATGAAAGATGGCTTCCTGAGAATACGGTGAATTTCCCTTCTGTCCTTCCCTCTCTCTGGAGATCAGTCTGTCTGCTGTTTATATATATTTTTTTGTAAATAATCCACACCATACCTCCTTAGATTCAAGAACCCAACTAGCCCTTCATCTCTCTGACTTTTTCTCCTCCACCAGCTGTTCATCATACGCTTTGATGGGCAAAACTACCCATAAAAGCCAAGGATTAGACACCTATATGTACTCAGGACTGTAATTGTATTGCAAACTATTTTATCGATACATGTAAAGTGATAGGAAAAATCATCTGCCGAATTGCATTATATCAAGAACAATTCAACAGGTAAAACTAGGACATTCTGGGAATTCAGATCCATACAAAAAGTTGGAAGATAGACTTCCAGTTTATTCCTAAACATACAGAGCTTTCTTCGTAGAGTCTATTTCTTCACAGATAAGTATGCACACAATTTTGTTGTGAGCATTAAAAAGTAATGATCTGATCTTTCACTCCCCATATTGCTAGTTGTTCCACATCAGCAGCCTCATAACAGATTCACTGGCCCCTAAGCTACAGCTTGTCACAAGCAAGAGACAAATGCTTAAAGAGCTTTCCCTCTGTTTGATCCTTGTAATCAACTTTATTTCCTCTACAGAATTCCAATTATCCCATTAAACAATGAGTCAGGATGGTTATATTGATACAGGTGCCTTAGCTAGTAAATTTATACTCATGCCAGCCCCAGCTAAGAATTCATTTCCCTAAGGCCTCCTTAGATAACCACAGTTACTCCTAAGCCGTAACGGTAATTCCTAGCAGGAGTAGTACTTGAGTACAACGTTTAGACCTACACACAAACACCCCTCACCACACACTAATCCCTGTTTAGCCATAGGTATACATGCTGTTGAGCTTTTATTTGCTTCTACCTTATAATTTCTAACCTATTTAGTTTTAATTATAAAACTACCATTATACAACATTGACCGTATGCTTTTAAAACCAATTTGAAAGAAAAAAGTCCTAATAATACTGCTTTTTTTAGTAGCACTTTAAAGCAATTAAACACTTATTAGATGCCAGAAAATTCAGCTGCAGTCTATCATATACACATTTATTTGCATATTCTGTCTGGTGAGTGGCATAATTTTCATTATTGACTTATGAGGATGGAAATAATAGACTGATTATTTACTGAACTGTCTTTAACTCTGCATCAACCAAAATAGCTAATTAAATGTGTAACAACTTTCACTGACACAAGCTGGGAGATTTTAAAATCAAGGTGAAGAGAAGGACAAGCGCTAGTCTGTACTCTATAAGACTCATGCTCACCATGGCAAGAAAATAGGATATCTAGTCTTGTAAATCATCAGAGAAAGCAGACAGAACTTCAGGTAGATTTTAAAAAAATAATTCCCCAGGAAATCAGTTTTTCAGGACCAGACAAGCCCACTAGTGAACTGCCAGGATTATTTTTTTTCCAAACTTACATCATGATGAATGCCATGAGCAGGAGCTTCTGCTATAGTCCCTAGGAGGAATTTTCCAAAGGAGCTATAGAAGAATTAAGTGTCCTACTCAAGAGACTGTAATAGTTGTTCCTTAACTTCATTTCCGGTTTAGCTTACTTCAGCTATTTAATTTATTTCCCTCTGCTGATGTAAACTAAGAACTCACCTTCTCCCCTCCTTATACTGCTATATTATCTGGCAACTTGCAGGCAGGAATGGCTGTAGAAGGCGGCAGTGTCATCTCCAGTTCGTAGACATAGCACTGTACTTGCCAAAGGAAGCAGTTTGTAGAGAGCAAACAACTTAACCTGCATCTTTTGAGTTGTAGACTAACATCCAAAATGTGGCATGATTCTGATTTTCTGTTCATTGGAATGCATCTCTGTTTATCCTTTCAGAAGATACATTCAGTTCATATAAAGTAAATTAAACAAGCAGTTTCTGCCAATGGTCACGTACAATACCTATTTTGCCTTCTCTCTGTTGTGGCTCAACTGTATGACCTGATACCTCCTGGAAATGTGCTAAAAGCTTCACATGCACATAATTTTAAATAATAAAAAAAAGTAATGCACTTTGACTGGAAAACCCCCATTCACTCCAACAAGATAGTGGTATCTGCAGATGATACATTCCAGCAAAGCATCTTTTTATACACACAAGCTAACAGGAAAAAATTGTCAGTGGCTTAGTCACCATTCAGCTGAATCACCAATCTCTCTTAAAAAATAGCATGGTTGCGGGGAGGGTGTTCATCCCCCCTATAGAAAATGAGGTTAAATGCAATACAACAGGTACTCTGCAGAGGTATATTTTGGGATAGGAAAGACATCTTTCTCTCCTTGTGGGTATTGGCTAATATTTTATATTGCTCAAGTAGCATTGTTGATAGACCGGGATGCCAATTGCTGCTATGCAGCAGTATGAAATAATGTCATTTCCAAATGTGCCATCTTCAGGGACACTGCTTCTGGAAATGATCACAAAAATAGTGAGGCTTCTCCTCTCAGGCATAAGTGAACTGTATAAAACAAGTTCCTGTTCACAAAGAGCATAATATCCACAAGAGAACAATAACTGCATTTAGGACACTTGCCTCAGAGAGGGAAACACCTAAGGTGGTGACTTAGTTCCCAGACTAAGTTGCCCTTTCGCCTAGGCTCCCCAAAGACAGCAGCTGGAGCACACAGACTCTTGAGCACAAAGCAATTCCTAGAGGACACAAATACATTTTGCAATTCTGCTTCCTAAGAAATTTAGCCAGGATCCATTCCCTTTTTCCAAAAGATCCACCGAGATGTTAATTCTGTATTTCTGCAGATGCACGCAGTAGTATCTGGTATTTTGATTCCTTACATACAGTGTCTACCTTTAATGTCTTTCATGAAAAATGTGTTAAGAAAGAGGGTAAAGGAAAACAGATGAACCAGTCTGGGTTGCTTGATGACCCATCCAAGCTTTCATCTCAAAGTCAAAATGCAGCAGTTCTGAAAGTCAGAGCCAAGTAAATTCCAGCAGGTTCAGTGTATTCACCAGGAATATCAGAATTTGTGAATTATTGTCTCTCCTCACTGATTATGTTTGAGAACGTGAAAAAAATTGACAGAAGTTTTTCCTATCTCTGGGACTTCTACAAAGTTTCTTCCCTGGTTTCTCTGGTATCTACAAAAATATGAATGCAGGCTGAAGGTTCCCCCCTCAGGTGGGACACTTCTTGGATCTCTCTGCTTTGTCTAGCCACTGTTTTCATAAAAGATGGAGAAATTTTATTTCCGCTTTTTGTCTTTTATATGCATCTTCATTTTCTACTGTCAGGAGCAGCCCTCAAGATATCATGAACTGGCTTTGTGGCATCACAGGCTTGAATTGCTGACCTTGTAATGACAGTGTTTGTGAGATTTCCAGATCAGTTTTATGCCATCAGGAAACTGATTGCTGTGAAAAAGTTTCCAAACATTTGAGTCCTCATTGAAAGCAACTTCAAGCCTTCTTGAAGTTTACTCATTAATTGCTAGGATTTGCTTTATAGCACCCACAGCTAGAAAGAAACACCCAAGACGTGCTGGGGATTTGAGTTCATTCAGCTTGCAAAAGCCACTGAAACAATTTTGTACTTCTACATAAGTGCTATCACTACGTATGTTCTGTCAAAACTGGAATAAACCCAATACAGCCATGCACTTTCCAGGTAAGAAGGGGATGTTCTAGTATTAGAACAAGGATACCCACAAACCACAAAAGGTTTTCCATATTTAGACCAGTTGTTTCCAGACTGAGGGTTTTTGTAAAGGAGTCTGTGCTGAAAAATAGTAGGGAGTCTGCAGCAAAGAAGAGGGGAGATGGAGAGATCTTAGATAACTGTAAACTAATCTTATCCTTTATTTTTCTTGGGTTTAGGCTGGGTCTATCCCAAGGTACCCATTATAAGCTGACAGGGCAGGTGAACAAGCATGCTGCTGGGAAGGCTGGACGGGGAGTACCAGTGAGAGAGCTCTGCAGGAATGTGATTGAGAGAGGCAGGGTTGCAATGCTAGGGATGGTAACGCTGCTGTGTTTCCTGAACATGTAGAGCTTAATTTTCAGGGTCTGAATAGTTTTAAACACTTCCATTGTGTGGAACAGTACACATCTTTTTTATTCAGCTGTGTTTTAATGGTTCTATTAGCACTTGCCAAATTTTGTACATTGTTCATTTCAAATATTTGCATCCCACCCTAATGACTCTTTAAAGCTACTGTAATACATGCTGGGTGTGTATCATTGCCAGCTATTCCATTGAAATTACAGGTGATCACATTGTGTGCATTATTTGAAATGTATCATCATCACACGTGCCATAATGTATGAGCTTTGGATGCATGCTTTAGCAACAGTGGGATTATTGGCAGAATATGATGTGGAATAATCATAAATATTAATTCAGAGACTGCACTTCCTGTGTTCATGAATCGTTTTCAATCTCGAGGACTCCATCAGTTGCTAAAATTCCTCAGGGATGGGAACTACACAGAGAACTCCCTGGACAATTAATTATTCATTCATTTTGCATAAGGAAACAATAATCTTCAGACTCAGTTTTATTCTGTTTAAAACGGAAAGCTGAGAAAGCCTTTCCCTCTGCTGGAAGGGAATAGCATATGAAAAGCTTCCTGGAAGACTGCACATCTTTTCCACATGTTCTGAGCAGTATGGGTTAAAATGGTTTGTACCAGCATTGGGGGACAGCCACCACAGCAGAATTATCGACTTACTGCTCTCCATGGATGTTGTCCAAATGCGGCCTCAGTAGAAATGTCACAAACAAAATTAAAATAGGCTTGCGAAGGTCTGAATAGACTGACATTTACCTTCTGGGACCATGAAAAGGAATGGCAGTGCTGTCACCAAGCCCATGCAGGAAGGAAGCTGTAGTGCTTGTCCAACTGACTGACATGAAGCAAGAGTCTCCTCCATTCTCCAGCTGTCCTCTAGTGCAATCATTAAGTTGTAGGGAACCCTCGCTGTTACCAGCTCAGTGTCAGCCCTACCAAGGCAGCTCATTAGGGGTCTGACTGCCATGCATTTCAAGGAGGGGTATACCTAAACCTGGTTTAGGTATACAGCAGTCCTGGGCTTCAGTGAGTTTGAGGTTTTGCTTCTTTTTTGGCCCACAGTGTCTAACAAGAATCTGGTAGCCAGTGGTCTTGTAGGTGGCCATAAAATACCGCAAAAAACCAGCACTGTGCTCAGAAAGTCATTCAGAAGATGCACATTAGGAGAGCACTGACGTTTTGAGGCTGAATTAATAGTGGTCTCTGGAGCAAAACAATGTATAATTCATAGCACTTTTTTTCCTATGCAAAAAGTTATGAAAAGACATAAAGAAAGGTTTATGGTGGGTACAATTCCCTCTTCAAATGGGGCTTTAGGCAGTACAAAAGGCAAAGATAAGTCTGTCCAGAATCTCTCTAAATGGTTCCATTATTTCTGAGTCTGTCTGAATAACCATATGAGAGATTTATGTCCCAGCTACTGTGCTATGAAGAAAGTTTTGATGGTAACCTAAGATTTGTACATGTATGTTAGGCATTCTGCACCGAAATAGAGAGGATCCAACTCACAATTTCATCTGCCTTCTGCAAATCAGAGCATCAGTATAGGTAAAAGAGAGCATCATTCTAGAAGTCCCTGAATTTTAGTGATATTTTAGTCAAGAGCCACCTTGGTAAGCAGAACCGGTCTAACTGGCCAATCCCAGATGCTAATAGGAAAAAGTCAGAATTTGGAAATTACTGCAATTTATCTTCAGAGATGGGGATGCAGAGCTTGCTTGCACTTTCATGCCCATGGTGGAGCATGTTGTGATGGCAGCAGGGCCACCTATGCATTCCTTGGTACAGAAATCAGTGTCCAGAGGTGGAAGCTCTTTCCCCAGTGGCAAGGCAGACAAGACCTAGAAGTGAGAAATATTCTCAGTCTTCTCAAGAGGAGACTCCTTTTATCTGTCCCTCCAGGCGTTATCAGCTGGTTTGAGAGCCCATCTGTGCCAGAGCAGTGCAAAGGGAACAAAACATGACTGAGAGATACATGCAGTACAGTGCTTTTCAGAGCTTACTTTTAGACTGGAAATAATGTTGGTTTTGATCTCCCTTGACAGCTGTTTTCAAAGGCACACAGAATGGACATTGCTATTTTACCTGTCAATTCAACCTTGTTTACAAAATCAAGGAAACATTTAAATGTACCGAGATTGTAGATTGCAGCTTTCTTTCCAGTTTGGTTTGGGTTTTTTTTTTTGACTCAGCTAAAAAAAATTTTCCAGTCGCTAACTGATTTTCACAGAATATGAATTTTCTTTGCTGTACACAGGAGAAGTGGGTTTTTGGGGTAGAGCAGATTTCCTGTGATTCACTTGATCTGTGTCGTGGGCCCTTGCAGAAGACATGGTAACCAGGAGATAGTGATTTCGAGCCAAATCTAGGCTGAGGATGACCACAGGCCTTGGTTGTAGAGACCCATATGTTAGTATGAGTAACCGATAAATAACCTGAGTCCAGCCCATGACTGTCCTTAGCTCGTTCCTGTGGAGATGTGTAGGAGTGTACCACTCTCAGCCAACTTGGTTACTGCTGGACCAACTTAGCAGATAAACTGTAACAGAGATGCCTGTGTGTGGGTCCCATGCAGTACATGTGAACAACACCATCTACATACTTTGTCTTATCTTGAGATGAAGCAGCATGTCTACCTGAGCATTCCTTTACCTGGCAGCAGAAGTCATAAATAGAATTCTTTACATCTGAGAAAATGTTATAAAAGCTCTACAGACCACAATGACGATGAACCTGTGCACTGTGCCGTGATCCGTGTGAAGGGGCTCATCCAGTGCTGCAGTAGCTGGGGCTCCCAGCATCAGCAGGGAGGTAAGATTGCTATTACCTTTTCTAGTACATCTGTTAGCATGAAAAATGCTGTCACCTTTTCTATTATTGCTATCACCTTTTATAGTACTTCTACTCTTTGTACAATAAGCTAGTTATGCCTTTCTTATTCAGATCCCAAAAGAACTGGCAGCTCCTTGGTGCAAAACAAGCTGTTGGGAGGTCCCTCTATTTTCAGCATCATCTTGGTTTCATAAAAATCCACTGGTGAGCTACATGTTGTGGTGGCAGAGCATACTTTGCTAGTGATTTTCTGAACTTCTAGAGGTTACTGGTAAATTCTTTGTCAGCTTCCTTCACTGGCTGAGAATGATTGTTCTCATGGTTTCAATGCTGAGCTGACTTATCTTTGCATGTTTCCCTTCAGTGTTTTGGGAGTGCATCCAAATCCATGTTTTCTTATGCAGAAAAGCCAGACATTTTACAACTCCTTGAAGTAAGTGTGATGTGCTAATCTGCACCCAGCCTGTTGCCAGTGACAAAACTTTCAGTCCCTGGGTGGTGAGGAGGAGATGGGGGGAGAGCAGGGCGCACATGCTCCAAAATCTGGACTATCTGTTTCCCCTGCTTAAATTTGACTAGCATGGAGACCACTTTTGACTAAGGTGCGTGACCCATAGGTCCAACAGATGGTTAAGAACCATCCACAAACAGCCAAGACATCAGGAGGTGCAGCTGCCCCCCTGTTCCCGGCCTGTATCCGTGTTCCCACGGCTCTATGGGGTGGGCAAAGATGCAGCTAGGGAGGCTCTGTGCCAGGTGAGGATACATTCACCCAGGAGGGATTCCTTCAACCAGGATATACCTTCAGGCTAGGGCTGCTCTTGTTTGGTTGACCTGGTCAAACTAGCTGGAAAATGGCCTGGTTTGAATGTGCAGCAGTAGCAAAATAGATAATCGAAGACAGGGAGAGAGGACACTCCCTGGAGTATCAGGGCAGATGTGGTTGTTATAACCCCTTGTTAATGAAGCTATCAATGCTGTAAATGGCAAAGGGAAAAAGAGACTCAGGCAGAGCATCAGGAAAACAGAGGACAAACACATTTTAAAACTTTTCCTGCTATCTCAGTAGATGGCTTTGATCCTTTCGCAGAAACTAACGGGGGAAAGAAATGACACCAGAGAGGCAGAAAATCCATTTCATCCTCCTTTTTCCTCTTTTCTAATGTGCTCTCCAGTACAGATATGGCAAAGGTACAGAACAACAGCAGAAAAAAAATACAGATAGTAATTGAGAGAAAAAGGGAATGCACTAAATGCTACCTGCTCTCTACCCCTCTTCAGATAAAAAATAATGGGTCTCACTGCATGTATTTTAATCTCAGGAATTCAAGTTTTAAGTTGAAATCTGTGATTTCACTGAAATTTTGGGATAAGTTTAAGGAAAGGCATATAGAGAGAGGAGAAACAGGCAGGGACTAGTCAAGGACTAATTTCTTTCAAAGACTGTTCTATCCAAATATCACAGAGAAGTGCCTTAACAAAAGACATGTTCTATCAAAGGAAAGCCAATGCGAGATCATAAAACAAAAGATGAAAAATGTCTTAATAGAAGATTAATAGAAACATAAATATTCTCAAATTTGCTAGAGAAACAAGGGAAAGAGCCTCAGATGAGACACTTAAAGGAAAAAATTGTACGTAGTAATCTTGAAAGAATGGTAACTGCAGTTATGTCAATGTAAAACAGCTAACTCCAAGTTAAAGCTTTTCCATCCATTCTTTTTCCCATGCTGCTCTAGGGTTGTCAACACATGGTCGCTAGCTGCCATTGATACAATAGCTGTTCAGAGACTTTGTCAGTACTGGTGATATATTGAAACTTAAGTTCGCAAAGGGTGAGGTCCACACCCATTGAAGAAACACCCCCTGAACTCTAAGTTTAGACAACCCCTACAGCTCACAGGAATCAGAAGCAGCAGCACCAGAGTTTTGAGGAGGAATAGGCATGGTGGAGGCAACCACATGAGTGATGTGTCTTAGGGTGGTTATACGTCAAGCCACAGTTTATCAGCAGCTTCCTCAAAAGCAGCTCAGGAGCTGCTGGTTAATCTGCAGCATGTTTCTCTAAAGGCACCTGATAAGTTTTTCCTACATGACAGTTTAATTACAAAGTCTTTTGCTCATCTCTACCTGGCTTCAGCCATCTCAGGTTCAAACTGGTGGGCCCTGTTTTTAGGCTCTTCCAACCTTACTGTTGTGGAGTGCGCCTGAGACAGTGGTGTGCTTCAGCATTTTAGGGCTTTGATGTGCTTAACTAAAGGCCCCAATTCGTTAGAGTTTTAAGTAGAACCAGGTGGTAGTTTTCTATCATATCATGTTTAATGGGCAACGTTAACTATGCCACACGGCTTAGATGCCTCTGAAAAACAAAAAGGAGTAGACACTCTAATCTTTGAAATCAGTATAGTAGCCAGCTCCTAGAATGGGTCACTTAGCCACTAGATTTGTTTTGTGTATGTGTATAGATTCATAGTACTTCCATTCTACATATCACGTATGTAGAGGAATCTACTTTATAGTGCATCTGAAGAACAGTGGAATAGATAAACAGCTCACAATTTTTTTACAGCTAGGTTCCAATTTCATGAAACTTTATTCTGTTCAGATAACAAGCAGTAGTACCAAGGCCTAATCCAAAGTCCACTTGAGGCCATTAGAAAGACACTTGTCTAAAGGCAACTCTTTGTTATGCTTTTTTTGTTGTTGCTAAAGATTGCTCTTGAACACACTGCTTTAAAGAATGACCGCCATCTATGTATTTATCTCTCTCAGTCTGAAGGGACGCATAAAGATTGCAGGCAGAGAAGCCACCAAAGTAGCTCTGTGTGTGCTAAACCCAGGACTGAAAGCACCAGAAACCCAAGCAGACCTGGAAGAAGCACAGTGATGAGAAGAAGGGTTTACTAATTCAGCCAGTGTCACACAAGCAGGGCTCTGCTCATTCTGACCTCAGCAGATAATTTTACATGGCACTGAGCTGCAGTGGTTCGACTTGGGCCAAAAACTTTCAAGTATGGGGGATTTCTGACACCTCTTATTGCGCGTTAGAACAAAGACCTGCTGAAAGATCTATTGTATTTCTTTAGTAAGTCAGTGTTTCTTTTCTTACTAAGCTAATCATGCGTGATTGAACTAGGCATGCCTATATAAAGTACCACAAGATGAAATTTACTTCAAATACTGTATGGACACAAATACGTAATGTGAAAATCACAAAGGTGAATTTTCAACAGGAGTGTTGCTTCAGTTTCTTTTCTTTTGCAATGATGTTTTTCCCTAGTGAATGTTCTCCATAGTCCCTCTCAGTGGTGATAACTGGTTACATTCATTTACACGTGTTGAAAGCAAATACATGGGGGGTCTTTCTAGTCAGCTGTACAAATGTACCTGCTGCTGGTCTTGATTTGATAAATGAGAGAAAAAACCCCACATTACTAGATCTCCATAGGAAGCCAAAGAAGCTACAAAGTTCATTGAAACAAAATGCAATGACCTGAGCAGAAGCAGAGCGTAATATTAGTGAGAGAGGTCTTGAGTGTGTGTGAATCAGTATTAGGTCGCCATGGTCAGCAGCTACATGCTGATTTATATTGCCTCAAGACCTAGCCCCTTGCTGATAATGAAAGAATATCTAATTCTGACACCCCTTTTCTCTAACCAAACCAGAGCCTCAACCCTGACCACTCGCCTAACACCTCACCAAAGAAATCACCATATTCTCATCTTCTTCCCCTCACTCATCACAGACACTCAGCCTGCCAAGCCTTTCTCACTCCCTCATCCCTAACTCATATTCTCCAGCACCTCATGGGATCCTGCAGCCCTGCACTGTTTTGCTGCAATCTTTACCTTCCCTGTTGCTCAAGGTCCCCGTGGGACACCTGCAGCAGCATCACCACAGCTCAGGGAGAGGATGTAGCTTCATTGTGGGGGCCACAGCACAAAATGTTTGTCTGTTCCTCTCTTTTCTCATGACCCTTCCTGGATCTCCTATCTCAGGTAAAAGACAATGAAGTTCAATGTTTTTTTCTGATTTCAACAGATAAGTTCAAATAGCACTATGCTTATGGACTTGGGCTGGCATCTTTACTACAACAGAGTTCACCAATACCCATGGTATTAACAAGAATATAACAAATATGTTGCACTGAGAACCACTGAGGTGGAGTTGGAGCAGTATTTGTCTCTAAAAATAAGTTTTCAAGTTAGTAGGTTGCATTCCCTCCCTCTATTCCCAATAACCTGTGCTCTTTGGGTGAAACAGTGGATGCTAATGAACCTGCAAAGCCTTCCTGAGTATGGGACCCCAAAGCAGCAGACATTTTATATGTCAAATGCCCACTATGGTAACCTGTGAAACTCAATGCCACTTCGGTACCATAGTCAGCTGATATAATTTAGAGCTGCTCTTGCCTTAGGGCTCAAGGCTTTATTATCAAGCTTTGTTATCAAGGTGCCAGAGCCAGAGTCACAACATCTTGCACTTCCCACACCAGTGGTCCCTGGCTTGAGGGAGAAACTGGGCTGTGAATAACAAGGTATCCAAACAGTTGGTGACTCACTGAAAGTCTGTGGTCCAAGATACTGACAGTCTGCCAACAGTTTTATCATAGTTGTCACTGAGGGGCAAGATAAGAACAAAACCACAAAGTGTTGTTGATTTTTAAAGGTCAGCATACTTATGGTTCAAAGTCACTGTGGGTGGAATCTTCTGGATTTTCACAGAGATTTCACTGAGAAAGGGATAAATAAAATATGTGGATTACCTGCTCTTAATATAAAATACCTATAAATTAGCGTTCTGAATACAAGTGAAACTAGTCTA